>APFE031080824.1:124616-141322 GCA_000404065.3 Pinus taeda | reverse complement strand
TCATGTGTGTTCCTTATGTGTGATGATCTGTTCTGTTTTACTGCACCTGTTTACTGTTAATATGGTTAATAATGTTCTGATGCACTCATTGAAGATCAACTAACTAAATCATAAGTTTATTGATATACGCTAGTTGCATTGAACACAGTTGCGTATATACGCTGGTATCCTTAATTGAAGTAGCATATATGATTCTAAATATGGAAATGAAAAAGTTATATTGATTTAATAATATTGGTTCACCCCCCCTCTCAGTATTATTTCCAACAAGTCCGCGCTCCGCGAACTGTTGCCGAAAGGGTCAGTAGTACCAGGATTTGTTTGGCTAAATTAACTCTAAATGTAGGTCAGGCCCCAATAAGACAACAAATGGTTCCATTTCCAGGACCGGGATCTACATAAGAGATGTCTGATGTCGTATCACAGGAATCCGACAAAGAAAGGAATTGAAGAGTGGTTGGACAGAAAGATTCACGAGTTTGCGGCGTAGGAAAGTAAGAATCCATGGTCATCAAAGGAAGAGTGGTTAGATTGCTACTTATACACGGAAATCGAAGAAATTTTCTTTGCATCCTTCCCCTTTGAGTTGTATGAGTGGATCACAAAGCTAGAAGACAGTCAAGGAAGGTGTAGGCTTGACAAACCTATTGTGTGGACTCCAAAGTTGGTGCGCAGACTAGAAGCATCAAAAGATAATATCGCACATGTTGTGGACCATTGGCACGATTGAAATATAGGAGGGTTTATCACCAAGTTTGCGGTAGATACTTCAGTCGGATATAGCGAGGCAGAATGATGCTTCCTCAAAGGATCGTGAGGTAAGTACGTTAAATATTTGAACACTTGGATTAAAATGCTACTGGGTGAAAAGTGGGTTATGCGAATAAATTGATGTTTCGGGCTGCATGAAGTGGGAGGATCTACAGAAATGAAGGTAGCGAAAAATTAGAGTGTAGTCCCTTGATTTCACCTCTGTGAGAAAGTGAGGAAGAGCTCATGAAAGTTTCACCAAGAAGTTCGATCAGTCTAATAAGGCAGCGAATTCTGCGCATACCACCCGTGCCTACACCACCACCAGTTTCACCATCTTCACCCCCATCTTTGCCCACACCACCTCTGCCACCACCATATTTCAATATGGAGAGTGTGATTAAGTTGCCGATGTTCAAAGGAGTAGGGAATGAAGATCTGGACCAATTTTGGTTCATGGTAAATGATGTATGGGAAGCACAGCGAGTCACAGATGAAAATATAAAGAAAACAACACTGGTTAGTGCCTTGCAGGATCGCACATTGACATGGTAAATTAAGCATTCCAATGATAATCCAAATGCAAGGATTGTGGATATCCAAGCTGCACTAAACAGGGAATTTATCAGGCCAGAATTAGAGACGTAGTCAATTATTGGATTTAAGGAGATCGCGATGCTTCTAGGCAAGACCCCATGGGAGCTAGTTTAGAGACTGAAGTGTATGATTTGTGAAGCTAATATGACCTTGATGGATGGGAAACACCACGCATGGTTTGTAGCATCACTAATACTGCATCTAAGGAACATGCTATCATAGTAGAAGCTATCCACTCAGGTCGAGGTCTTGGAGATCGCAATGAGACTGCATGAGACTGCAATACAAGATCCTAACCTGGGAGTCCAATAGATCCATGTGCAGTTGAAAAACTTGTGCCTTGAAATGTAGAGCTTGAAACAAGACAGGATGGCTTGCCTAGAAGCATGCAAGGAGGTATGGTGCATAAAATGTAAAGGCTAGGAACATGACAAGGACCATTGTCTAGTATTTGCAAACTACCTGGTAGAAAGAGGACTAATTCCATTGAGACCAGAGGCCCAAGTAGGACCGAGTGTGATGCTTACAATATGGTGTGCGATTGGTCAGGTAGGAGGGAAGCATGCTACATATAACTTTCATCTATTACAGAAGTATACGAAGAGCTCCTAGCAGTTGTTCTGTAATTTTTGTAGGTTAGTAGGTCATGACGAGCATACCTGTAGAAGTTATGAAGTAATGATGGATTGGACACCTACCTATAGAGTTCGAACTGAAACATGGGACCTCGATCAAAATGCAAGGATGGTGCACATAGGATTGCAGGGGCATGAATGCAGTCAAGGTGGAATGGGACCAGGAAGGGGTCAAAAACATCTCATATGTTACAATTGTAGAGTGTCAGGGCATTATGCCCATGATTGTACAAATCTGACGAGACCATCATGCTTATATTTTACCTAGTTTGATCATGAGATGGAGGACTGTCCCACCTAATAGCAAGGTTGCATGATAAAGGAGCACTCCAACCTCCCCTGACTCAAAACCTACAAATGATGAGGTCTGAGCCATGCGAGGAAGACCAAAATGTAAATATCATGCTCTGAAGTGGTATTACAACAGGAGATGATAAAGGCAAGCAACCCGAAGAGAGTGCCTGGGTTCACAATACTCCAATAAAGGAACCCGAATTTGATTTGGATTGCACCAAGGTGACATTCATGGAAGCTAAGAAGAGCTTCACGGAGGCCTCCACTTCAGATAGTAAAAACAAACTAGAACCAGAAATGCACCCATCAATTCTCACTACGTTTTTGGAGACATGCATGAAGTTGTTGCATGACAACAAAGCTATGAAGGGACTACAAGAACTCATCATTAGATGTGCTAGGACTGTGCCAGGAGAACTATGGGTAGTTTCAGAAGATCAGGAAGCACACAATGTGAACAGGAAGAGAGATGAGATTGACCGCGCAAATAAGAGAATATGAAATGGATCAAGTGATTTTGGATCTAGGATCAGACGCGAACGTCTTGCTAAAGAAGACATGGGAATGCATGGGCAGGCCCACGTTGCAATGGTCTCCTATTCAATTGTGAATCACGAACCGACAAAATATCCTACCCATTGGATGATTGCAGGGAAAAACGATAGATATCGAAGGTGTGAGCGTGCTTGCAGATTTCGAAGTGATAGATATTGTTGATGACAACAATCCCTATTCCATGCTACTAGGAATAGATTAGGGCACTGACATGAATGGAGTAATAAATCTAAAAAGTGCAAGATTATTTTCAAGAAAAATTCACTATGCATAGTGGTACCTTTAGACCCTATGGAAGGATCACGCTACACAGAATTGGTGCGTGACTATGACAGCAATGACGATCTAGATTGTATCTACAAGATAACCACATGGGAGCAGGACTGGGTGAATCCAATAGTGGATGGTAGGATTTCATGGGAGCGCAAAAGCTCCTACACCTTAGATTCAGACAAGGAGATAGAATGGTAGTAAAACTAGTTACACGAGGTAACCACGCACAATTGCAACATGATGACAAGGTCACTATGATGTGTTTCAATAGAGGTAAGAGATATTCCTATGTATGACGGATTGACGAAGGTGGATGATTTCTTAAACCAATTTGAAAGAGAAGTACCAAACAACAATGTTATGACGATCTGAAATGGGTACTGCACACTACGCCCACAAGATGGTGGGGTACACATCAAAGAAGTTTTGAGGATGGGCGCAAATGTAGAAGGATAATGCTTAGGTGGCTTGGAAAGCCTTAGATGTAGAATGAAAGCTGGGTATGATAGATGAAACAGCCTGTGCACCCACCTCTCCATATGTGTAAAGGCGTATGGTGTGTAACCTATATGAATGCACACCATCCTCGTGATAGGAAACATGACCAACAAGCAGGAGCGGGCAAGACAATGGTGTGAATGATGACCAGGAAGTATGATAAGACCAAGTGCACCAAATATTATCCACGTGGAAGCTTTTGAAAAAGTATGCAAAGTACTGAACATGGTCCACCATGTGAAACACACTAACTGGGACCTACACGTACCAGCAGTTCTATGGTCTTATAGGACCATGTGCAAAACTTTGAATGCGCAGGCATTTCCGAAGCTGAAGTATGAAGCAGATACTGTAATCCTTATGGAACATGCGAAGCCTAGACCATGCATAGTAGCACCCATAGATATGATGGTTCGCGAAGCCCAGAAAGGATGGATCACACAATTGCAAGAGGTAGAACACATGAGAGTTGAGGAAGAAATCCAACAGGGAAACCTCAGACTCCAAGAACTTGAAGCAGATAAGGTATTGTTAAGAAAGAAAAGCATGCTAGTGGATGTGGAAGTTAAGAAGCTGGAGGATGAGATAAAGAAATGTTTTCTCAACAAAAAGACCAGAATGGTAAGATAGGAGGTGTGCGATCATGCTAACAAAGTTAAGGACTATTGCCACGAATTGAGTAGTCTGATGCCTTGGCTTGGATGCATATTGCTAAGCATAGTGACCAGGGTAGCACGTTGCAAATGGTGAAGTGCATGATGTCGATTGTAACAATACAAGATATGGATTCTCTAGGAACCATGACGGAGGACAGGATGGAACCCTACACGGGTCCAAGGGAAGGATTGTCTTAACACTCCAAGTAGTTGGAAGGTGGAGCGAGACTATAAACTATCTTGCCTGGGATCTCCATGATGTTGGAGATGTATGCAGAAGCAGAGAGTCACAAGGTCCGTGACCATGCATGGGGGGTTGTGCTACTGCATGTGTTGGCCAAAAAGTGACTGTTGAAGTCACTATTCACGATGGAATTCTTGAGTTGAGGCCAAATAGAGCAGGTAATAGGAATTTAAGATGCGATTTATGGGCAAGACTTAGGAAAATCTGTCGCCAAGAAAGCATTAATGAACTAGAATTGGGGGGAATGGTCAAATTCGAATTCAAAAAGTGTTATTAAACATAAAGGGCTACCAAGAAAACAACACTTGGCCATTTGCAAATTGAGCGATTGAGCAGAGTCCTGAGTAGTGTGAGTCGAGCATTGATTGAGCCCCTGAATTCACGAGGGATAGATTGTAGCACAAATACAATGATAACAACTAAGGATGGCCTGGGAATAGAAGATGTAACCACCGACAAGGCCATGCAAGTCCTAACTGTGGAGGATGTTCCAGAAGGTGTCAGGATTGTGGCAGAGTTCCCCAAATCATCGTGTATGCCAAGACCAAAGAAGGATAAACAAGCAATGGCTCTCGTACGTGTGTCCCTATGGAACCCATTGCATAGCAAACTATCAATGGAAGAGAAGGGGAAAGATGTCACGATAGAAATGGATGAAGAAGAAGAATATCTGCAGGCCCTTATCATCGTAGAGGAAGAAGACGAAGGCATGGAGGTGGATATTCAACCTACGCACTTTGCGACAAAATTGCTCGCTTATGTCCCCCCACAAAAAGGGAAGGCTAGAGTGCCCAAGGACATGGATGAGACCAAGAGTTCGCTCGAGACCCCATTCCTCCCAGATGGCATTATGTTTGAAGGCATGCACCTGAGCCGCATACAAACTGTGAAATTTGAAGATTGGGACCTTGTTGATAACGAGAAGTACCCTCACCTTGAGCCAGAAATTTCATGAAGCAGAACACCGCAGGGGTGATGATGACATTAGAGCCACAGAAGTTGTTGCCTGGTGTGGAAAAGGTCGAGCTGCTAAACCTACTATGGGTGCCACATTTCCACCGTGCCCAAATAACCATTTTTTTCATCTGGTAGTTACTCTTCCTCGTGCATGATGGTCACTTATGGCTGGAGGAACCCATCCCCATCACGACAGACTTGGTTCATCACATTTCCTAGCTTCCATATAAAGGAAAGGACCCTACGACCATATTAGAAGGAAAGGGCAGTTATTTGGCCATCGTGGAGGCGATGAAGATGAAGTACAAACTGGAAAAGAAGAAGAGGGGCTATGCAATATCTAGCATCAAGGACAAAGAAGTGTGCATAGCAACCAAAATCCTCGTAGGCAAAGTTATACGCAAGTGCCGCGTCGACGAAGTACTTGTGCTAGTGGTTGCACTAGCCGAACAATGTGGAGAGGGGGTCCAGTTTAACTGGTCTAAATTCCTCTACATAGAATTTTTAGAAAATTTTCGTGAAGCCTAGGAGTAGGGTAAACCTTCCACTATGTGTGGCTGTTGCTATCCATAGTGCTCGTAGTAGGGGAATTTCTAGAGGACAGTCAATTCCCCAGAATTGAAAAATAATTACTAGAGGCCGCGTAGTACGCTTTGCTCTGGGCCACGAAGGATGCTACAAGGATACACGACAACAAGATCTTCTGGGTGCTCATGGAGATGAACATTTGCATGTGGATCAACCGTAAGCTGGTTTATCACCCACGACGTACAATAATCTATATGTTTTGAAGAATTTAAGGCAGATATGCATAATGTATATATTAGGGCGTGAAAGGATTTGATGAAGTAATGGAAAAAGTTACCCTTTGTAGCCACTGATGACACAATTTTCACTGTCTTGGAGGCATGGCCTCTGGAATGGCGACCTGAAATCTTGCAAAACTCAAGAGTGTGGCAGCACAGAAGAAGAAAGATGATGCCAAGTCACGCATCATACAATTGGCTGAGAAATGATGAAAGGAAATAGTGGCAGCCGAGTTGCGGGCAACGCGGGAAGTGGGACAAAAGGCAGCTGAGTAGGAAAGGGTAGTAGCAGCAACAACAGTATAGGAAGCAGCCGTGAAGGTGGCCGAGGGTCAAACAATGCCTTCACAAGGGCAAGCATCAGAGGAAGTAGAAACAAAAGAGGGAGGCATGGACTCACAGACTGTATCCACATAGTTAAAGCACCAACACCCGATAGAGAAAT
Organism: Pinus taeda; assembly: GCA_000404065.3. NCBI lineage: Eukaryota > Viridiplantae > Streptophyta > Pinopsida > Pinales > Pinaceae > Pinus > Pinus taeda. The sequence continues at coordinate 134,612 of APFE031080824.1, read as the reverse complement.
CAGGATCAAGGAAGAAGGTCAAGGCCTTGAAATTGTCCATTAACCCAATCACCCTATCTGAGGGTGATCTGCATGACATCAGCAAGACAATGCATGATGTCATAATGAGGCTCTTTAGGATTTCAGGCAGGAGCACCAGACTATGTTGGGGGCCCTCACAGCGTAGTTGCAGGAGTTACAGGTGTGCCCCCCTCAGGCTGGTACCCTTTCAACCAACCTCATAGGAGGATCCATGGCAGTAGAGCAGATGTTACATGTGCAAATAGCAAACACAATAGTATTGTCAGAAGGGGCTCTAGTGACATCAAATGAGACCAACAGGTTTTCGGTTAGCATGATGAAAGGTCTCAGTGTTAAGCTAGATTCCCTTCCATGTGAGACACTATATCTATTATAGGATGGCATAATGGTAGAGTTTCACACTAGGGAGAGCTGCACACTCCAAGTCCTTAGCGAGAAGAAGATAAATATGGAACAACTTAGCTTGCAGTGCAACAAATTGGTGTCACAAAATTAACAGTTGGTGTAGGTGATAGGCGATGCTTACCGAAGTGTCCCGGAGCTGGCCATCCTAGCAGATCTACCAGTGGAGGTGCGGATCCATAGGTTAGCAGCAGGAGTCTACGAGGCCAGGGAAGAAATGACAAAGGCTCAGCTGCAGTTGAATCTTCAGATCATCGAGCTATGGTTAAAGGCATAACTATCCACTCCCCTAGAAGTTAAAGAACAATGTGCTAGCGTTATCATTGCGGGATCAGAGGAAATCGAAAGTGTAGTAGGAGACTGTACCAGCATGTTGGAAGACGCACTTGAGGTCCTCACAACTCTGCAGGAGGACCCCAACATCTAGTGCCTAGAGACAAAGGCACGAGAACTCCAACAAAAATATGACAGTGTCTAAGGAATTGTGTAGATAGTGGTCCTCACCCAGTGGCTTGCAAGGATGCAGCAGGCTAAGGCTCTGAAGGAGCATGTGGACACGACATGACATAAGGAGGTAGTTATAAAAGCGCTCGTCCAGCCTTGGATCGACGAGGCCTTCACCATCATGGCAAACATTGAAGGAAAGCTTGCACACATATAGGAGATGCACACATTGATGCAGAGAAGCACCCTAGACATAGAAGTCCCAGAACAATGCATGCAACAGATCCAGCAAGCAACAACTCAGTGCATTGTTGACCTCCTCGCAGTTCAAGAACAGTTGGAGGGACCCCATGAAAATTTCGCTGCGTCGACCGAGTGTCTCGAGGGCGAGTCATGATGTTTGTGTTGGGGGCCTATTGGGCATGGAATCCCCCCCAAAGCATGTTTTGGGGCTCAAAGCCCAAGTTTTGACCTAATATTGTTGTAAAGACTCCACAAATTACGAGTGCTGAGTGTGAAATGTATGATAGAGTCACAAGGCTGTCTGTCCTAGTTTTGTAAGGTAATGTTGACTGGATAGACCTACCCATGGTCCGTAGACCATGGGATTGTATTAATAGAGCAAGGCTCTAAGTGTAAAGAGAGAGAAAAAATAGAGAAAGAGGGATAGGAAGAGTGTAAGTGACTAAGTAAAGTGTGTCTTTGGGTCGTAGGATAGGATAATGCTCTGCAGCTGAGTGTGCAGAGGCCTAGTAGTCCATATTTGAGTGCACAGACCCTTGTAGTTGAGTGTGCAGGGAGGAGTTGAGTCTGTAACTGAGGAAGGAATTAATAAAAAGAAGTTTGTTATCAATTTGTGTATTTGTTCTTGGGTTAATGCATGTTTGATATAAATTGAAAATACATTGTTTATTTACTATGCGCATATGTATGAATGGTTTATGTTGTTAAGTATAACTTAAAGCACACAAGTAGGCTAAAGTAATCAACTAACATTGGAATACTAGTAAGGACTTGGGTAATAACGCAGAAGCACAATGTTTGGCCCTCGAGCAGGGCTACGCAAAGGCAGTATATCAGGTTGCAAGGCACGGGAAAGTGCGCGAAGCGACTTGCACGTAGGGTTGAAGTGCGGACCACTTGAATTCATCAGACATATCTAGGGTGTAGAAACCTAGTTCTAGCACCCTCCCATACTGCTTCAGGTGAGACCTCAGTCCACGCTCCACAGACTATTGCTGAAAGGGCCAGTAGTACTGGTATTTGTTTGGCTAACTTAACTCTGAACCTAGGTCAGGCCCCAATAATCCAACATGTACCGTCTACAAGAGCCTCAAAATATCTATGAAAAATATTTCCTTGAGCATTTTTCCAAAGAGAACAAGGACCCATTAGATGTTATAGAGGCCTAAGGGTCAGGCTCAAGAAAATTCAAATGTGAGAAATCCGGTATGCACCCAATTGCATCCCTATTGGCCCCACATAATTTCACAGCTGTGATGATGTGTAGATTATTTGGTAAAGCTGATAGTCATGGTAAATTTTAGGGGCGAATTTTAGCCCAAGGGTGAAATTTAAGGGGTTTTTCATTTTAGAGGGTGAAATTTTTATAAAACACCCATTTCATATATTTAGCCCAAATTTTATTTAAAAGATAATTATTTTTTTCATTTTAGCCCAAAAACAAGGGGTAGATAAACTATGAAAAGACTCATTTGACCCAATTCACTTGGTTTTGGAGGTTATATTCCATTACAATCACCTGATTTTCTACGTTGCAATGTTAAATTCATTTGCAATCGCCCATTTTCTGGTTTGGGAGGTTGTATTTGGTCCCAATAAATAAAAATATAATTAAAGTGGATGTATGGTAAATAAATAAAAATATAAATAAACTAGAGGTATGGTAAATAAATAAAACCTCTTTTTATATTTAGTCCATAACCCTATTTCTATTTAAAAACGCTCAAAAAAGAGGTTTTATTTAAGTGAATTCTATGGGCCAAATACCATATTTATAAAAGAGGCATGGTAAATTAATAAAAATATAAATAAACGAGAGGTATGGTAAATAAATAAAACATTTATTTTATATTTACTCCATAAGTCACCTTATATTTATGAATAGGCAAGGGTGTAAATAAATAAAAAAATATAAATAAATTGGAGGTATGGTAAATAAATAAAAATATAAATAAACCAAAGGTATGGTAAACAAATAAAACATTTTTTTTATATTTACTCCATAAGTCACCTTATATTTAAAGACACTAAAAAATCGTGTTATATTTAGGTGAAGCCTATGGGCCAAATACCATGGGCAAAATTATTATTAATACCATGCAAAAAACATTATTAACCCTAATATTAGTATTAATAAAAATAAAGATGGCGCATGGTATTGACCCATGGTATTCACGTGAAATGTAGCCTATTTAAAGGAAGGAATTAAACCAGCTTGGTAGATAAGAGTAAAAATGAATCTTATAATTTAATGTTAATTAAACATTTTAACTTGATTAAAATAAAAATCAATTATTAATTTTATTAATTTTTATAAATTACTAATGGTAGTTTTTAAGCTCCAGGTTTATGATAACCCATGGTATTGACCCATGGTAATACCATGGTATTCATATGAGCATAGACTATTTAAAGGGGAAATTCTATCAGCTTAGATCCATCTTAATTTCGGGTATACCAAAGCTGAGAGGAATAAATAGATTTCATACCTCTAAGAGTGGTAGATGTGGAGTTAAGATGGATATAGGTTGGTTTTTATGATAATGAAAATATTAAATAGACTTAGGAAATTATATTGTAAAAAAAATATTAAGGTGAATGGTTAAAGCTACATTTACTCAGTTCCCAAAATTTAGTAAAAAATACCAATATCTCCATTAATATTGGCTTTTTTTATTTAACCAAAAAAAATCAAAACAGTGAAATCTTATCACTCTTTTTGCATCACCCTCACACAAGAGAGATAGTCACTACCTAGATTTCCCACCATTTTTCAAACATTCTCAATATGATATATTCATGATTTTCTTTTTTGCATCACCCTCGCACAAGAGAGATAGTCGCTACCTAGATTTCCCACGATTTTTCAAACATTCTCAATATGATATATTCATGAAAAAGTTAAGGTACTGATGTTGGATTAGTTGTTTGAAAAATATGTTGGTTTGTACAACCTTTCATCTTCTCTATTATTGTTAGTTTGTCATAATGATCTGTAGGGGTTAGTTCACTGCACCATATTGTCCTAAAAGACAAATATTGTGCACCAAAAAGGAAATTAATCCACATGTTACAAAGTTGTTGAAAAATGAAAGACGTATGAAGGTAGTGAATTATGCTAATAAGAAATTTAGATTGGGAGAGACGTAATTAAATTTTATTATTTAACTGAATATTTCCAATTTAAATAATAGTAAATCTACGTTTATATATTTATATATTGATTGGAAGGCTTCAATGGTCACTTATTTCCATTAGATGGATACCTACTACTTTCTTATATTATATAGTTGGGGCTTGCTACTTGTTGGTGTGTTGGGGTAAACAAACTTGATGTGTTTTTTTTTTTTTTTTTATCTAGTAGTTGGAGTCTATGGAATAAGAAAGAAATTTGATAGCTTGACAAGAGTGCTAGCTTGAAAAAAGTGGTAGAGAAAAGATTAATCTCTCCTACCTTGACATAACTAGTGGTCATGGTCAACACCTACAAGAACTTTGTTGTGGAGTATTATCAAAACTAATAGAAGGATGGAAAGAGTGTATAGTAAGAAACTTGAGAAACATAGCCTGCCTTGATAGAATTGGTGGTCAAGATCAACACCTACAAGAACTTTGTTATGGGATATTATCAAAACTAATAGAAGGATATGAAAGAGTGTACAGTAAGAACCTTAACAAACACAACCACTGAAACTTGCAACATTGTTTGTAGGAAGAGAAAATTATGTTTCCTTTTTCTAAACATGTATGTTAGTATATTGCAGTTTAATGAATATGTTTTCCTATTATCTTATATGGTTTCATACTTTAACAAAACATTCTCCAGGACTTCACAATGTTTTATTATTTAGTGAAAGATTTGCCAAGATCTTACAAGATTTTAGAATTCAGTGAAAGATTCACCATGACTTTACAATATAATATAATCTTATGAGAGATTCGACAAAAGAATTATATATACATATTATATTATTGATAAAATCTCTTCCCATTTTTCCTATGTATCATGGGGATTCGCCCATTTATCATACATATAAATTTAGGGTGGTTCTTAAAATTTTTCCTGCTGATACTACCAAATTTTCTATAGAGTGGCTTCCATTAATTGATGCAGCGATTAACACAATGATTATGAATTGGATTCAGATTTGATCTATGGCTATTAGGGAATATAGGAAAAAGAGAAGTAATTCCTCAAGAATCATTCCCCATTTTTATATGAGTGCTTATGTAATGGGTGCCATTTGTTTTTGTTCTCAATTTCCAAACATGGGTTCGAAATGGACTCTACAGAACCCTCTCCCCATCCATGTGCATCATAAAATATTGTGTGAATCCCTATTCAATTCTTATTTTTACAAAATCTGCCATGGTATTATGTTACCTATTTATAAAACCATTTTTGATAAAACGGCCCGCAAGCTTTCCAAGGAAGCCAAGATAGACATCTTGCCAGTCACAAGATGGTTTGATGAAGAAAAATTCAATTATATAAGAGTTTTTGGGAGCATTGCAACTCCACATGTCCTCCCATATTATGTTATAGACAAGCTATTAGCAAGAGAGATAACTTACCAGAAAACAGGGGATGGTTTAACTAAAGCCCTGAAGGAGTAGAAGAAATCCATTTTGCTAGCCTTCCCATTACAATGTGGTGCTTTTGCACTACATGACTATAGGCACAGAGTAAAAGAAGTAGAGAATATTACATCTCTAAAATTGACCGTAGTTCCCGGGCGACAATATGACCCAAATCAAGTTGCTAAAGACTTCACCACCATGGTTAAAATCAAACAGTTTTCTCATGAAGAGGATCTATTTGCTGACCTCTTCCAAGGAGTTGAATCATTTGCACAGGTCCTATATTTAGCATAATTACAGTTATGTCTAGATTATATTAATGCTTTTTATGTATATAGGAATAAAAGATTGTTAAATGCCCCAATGTACCTATTACAAATTGAACCAATAAGAGAACCTTTTCTTAGCATGAGCATGGAGGGAAGTTCAAAGGAAAATTCTGATAAGGAAATGCAAGAAAAATCAACTCATGAGTCAAAATAATGAGAGAAATAATCTCAGATTGGAGAAGGGAGTCCTAATAAAGATTCTAAGAAAGATATATAAGGAAATACCGAGGAAACGATTGAAAATGCCTTGGCCAAGAAACAGACAGAGGTCGGATCCACTTTATCTCAAATAGGGAAGATTCTAGTCATTGACCTAGACAAGGAATGGGAGAAATTCAATTTGAAGATCCAAACAGGCACAAATATTGAGGAAACATCTAGATTTTAGACTCCCAAACATACTTAGCACAAAGAAAATTTAGAGAGAGCAAAGCAAGGGGATACAAACACTCAAGATATTGATGTTATTATGGCTTTTCCCACTTCTGAAATATTCTTAAAAATTGAAGAAATACCTCCCTTAGATATATTCTACAGTCCTACTCAAAAGGTTGTGGTTAAAATACAAAGAAAGAAGAGGAAATTAGATTCCACGACTTTTGCAACTCTAGAGAACGAATCAATGGAATTTGTGTGTAAAGACACTCTTGTTGACCCATTAGAAAACCTTACAAAGTTGTCATAGTTTGTAGGCACCTATGCCACAACAACCATTGATAAAGAAATAGAAGTCTGTCTGCTACTAAAACAAAAAGAACAGATAATTCTTCTGCTTGAAAAACAATTAGAACAAGAGAAAACTAATTATCAAGAAGAACAACAGGTAGCCCAACTTCAGAGGGAATAACAAATGAGATTACAACACCAGGCAAGCATATCAGAAAAGGACTCACAGATTTTCCAAATGCAGGCCATGGTAGAAAGATTCAAAGATAACCCTCAAACATATGAATTCATCAAAGAATCAATCAAGCTAAATTCCCTATTGATACAAAAACAAGATATGTTCTTCTAGAAAATATCACAAATCAATCCTTATTGTGAGACAAGTGATAAATTGACAAACCAAGTGATTGATTTGAGGTTTGAATGTGAAGAATTCCATAAAAGGATTTCTGAATTTATTACCTAGTAGGAATCTGATGAGGGAAGAATGTTGATCTACCAAAAATAGAATAATCCCACAAAGACATTCCATTTGTAGATTGGGATACATGGTTAAAGTAGGCATAAAGGGTGACAATGACAATAACAAGTGTGAAAAACCACATAATCGAGGATGTTAATGAAAACCTCCACAGTGCCAACCTTGTGAAAGAATGCATACCAATGTCTCTCCCAGATATCAAAAAACTGGAATAATAGTGGAAACAAAGAACTTAGACCATAGAGGAAGTAATCAAACAACTAACGAAACTCGATTGGGAGACATACTGGTAGTATTTCGTAAAACCACATAGCTAGTGGATCACTATGTGATGCTTAACTACCTCTGCACAAAAAATGGTGCCATCTCTATCAGATGCCATATTTGTAGGACAGTTAAAATCCAGAATCAGTGAACTACCCTAGGCCAAACCAATGATCAATATTTGCAATCTCAAAGATCAAGTTAGCCGACTATGATAATTCAAGTTGAAAGAAGCTTGTCATTAGTTCAATTCTATTTTTAGTTTTGTTTTTGCTTACTCTGAGGAAGGTTGTTTGAAACCTCGTCAAATTTTTTGTAATAATATATTTTTGAGGCATGTATTATAGTATTTAAACCCCTCTCATGCATTTAAAGAGGGGTCCAAAATTTTATAAAATAACACTTTACAAGACATTACACTTCTGTATTTTTGTGAAGGTTTTGAAATTATTGGAACATGATCTATTTTTCTTTGAATATCGAAGCATGCTCTACTGAAACTGCACTTTTGTACTCTTAGAGTGTATTTGATTGGATGAAAGTGGATCAATATTGTTGAGTCCATGAGTAGGACCTTTTGTATATGGTACTTTTATCGTATGATCACATTTTATTTATGCATTAGCAATACTCTTTCTTTGATTGTCTTATGTATGAAAATTTGAGTTATAGTTCTACATTATTGCACTTATGTATGATGTTTTAGCTCTAATTCTATATTGAATACGTGAATAATTACTATATGTGATAAAGTTTTCTCAATTGTTTTGTCTAACTATTTATCCAAAACAATTATCATTAATGACTTCATTTCTTTTGGAAGTTGAATGGTCTTTATTACTAATTTCATTGAGACATCTTTGTAGATCGCATATCTTAGTTTATTCTTGGGTATATTTATAGTCAAATAATGTTAGATTAAGATATATGCATGTGTTTGTTATTTAGATTAGATTATTCTTAGTTGAATCATTCTATGTTATATCTTATATCACCCCAACAACATTATCAAATAAATCGTCTTTGGGAAATTGGTCCCATTATCCCTAGTCAAAGCCACTATGCCAAATGGAAAAGGATCTACTTTTAAGGTCCAAACCAGGTGCTTATCCCCCATGTTGTAGCAGCAAATTTCAAGGCTTCAATAGGTTCTCATCTCTTTGATATTCTAGAAAGAAATTATGCATGTATAGCTCACAGAGGAAATTCCATGTGTTATCATATTGTTTATGAAAGGAGTCAATAAAGTCTAAAATGTTACTAAATTCAGAAGGTTTCCTAGAACGAATAGCCTTGACCTTGAGCAATAATTATTGCTCCAACAAAAATAAAGTGTAGTTCCTAAATGAGGACCTGCATGCCAAGGCATATGAGTATAAAGAACATACCTCTTTTATTTGTTCTATAGCTTTTTCAAGCCATTTTCCAGAGTTATAGTCTTGTCCTTTGTTGCTCGCAACTTGGCATATGTTTCATGTTTTGTGACTATTATTGCCTTAAATTTTTGCAATAACTCATGATGTTCTTTTTGGGGAACTACCTCCCTTTGATATCGTGTTAGGGTTTCTTGTTATTCTTCCATTTTCCTATTCAAGACTTGGATTGTAGCTTCCACAATCATAGGAGTATATGGAGGGACATGTTCAGTCTGTATTCCTCTTGTAGTAGAAGTTGGAATCTATGTCTACGTTACAACTTCAATAGTAGACATTTTTGACTCAGTTTGAGTCTCTAAAGTAGAAGAAACAACAAGATTTCTACTCTCAGTTTGTGTCCCATTTTCTTGAGCTTCATGTTTTCTTTCTTAATCCACTATTAATCCACCATGTAAAATTTCTGGATAAGGTAACTGGAGGAGAGAGAAAAACAAAAATGGATACTATTTTTTCAGTCACCAGTTCCTCAACAGGCTCAATTATATCCTTAGTTATGGATTCAACAAGGTTTTTACCATCTTGGGGTCCTTTGGGAGAATTGTCTTTGGATTTTTGCTCCATATTTTCCCGAGGAGACTATACCTCTTCAGAAGGGGATGGTTCCTAAATGGTTGCGATCGAGTCAACATAGTGTTCTTTAATATTTTGAGGCTCTCCTGAAGGCTCCAAAATAACAATATAGATGAAATTGGGAGGGATAGGATCGAGATACGGGTCATGTCATTTATTCAGAAGAATCCTTTGAACAAACTACAGTAGCTCCATGGTCCATTGAATTCAAAATGTTTTCCAACCCATCTAAAACTTGGGCTGCCCCCATTTCATGTTCTTGAGGAGGGTCTTCCTCATGATTTTAAGGTTCACTGTCTTCAAACAATTGTTCTGCAAGGTTTATGGAGTCCCGAGATTTGGCTAACTTGGTTGACCTTCTCATTTTTCTGGGTAAGGAGGCCAACAGAGAGCCATCGTCTTTTCTTTCCTCATGGATTGTTGATCCAGGTGGATATTGGTGGCCACCTGCCAAGTCCATCTGGACCCCCATCATTGTCTCTTTCAGCATTTTCAGTTTCCTTAATTGTAGCACAACTTATTATTTTTAGCAGTTTTTCGGGTCCTGAACTTCCGGAGC
>APFE031080824.1:98448-122485 GCA_000404065.3 Pinus taeda | reverse complement strand
TGGTAGTTCTCGGATAGATCTTTCTAACGAGCTATTATGCGCGTCAAACGTAGATCGTATGCCAAAGTTACGACCCCGGAAAATTGATGTACCAATTTACCCAACGGGGCCCACAATTTGGCGTTTCATCTTCTAGGGTTAGGTTTTGGAATGTGAAGGGTTTTCCATTGTTTCTCAACAATAAATAGGCCTTCGAGCCTCATTGTAACACAGTTTCGGAATAGTTCAGAGGCATGTAGCCGCACATCCTCAGAGATAAGCTACCATCGTCCTAGCTGGTTTATTTCCAATTCTGGTTGTAAGCATATTTCAGTATTTTCCATTAATGAAATGAAGTGTTATTTCCGCTGCATCTCTTTATTTATGGTTATCGCATCTCTGTATTTATGGTTACCTCTGTAATCTATTGCGCTCCTGTTTAAATCCGGATCAATTGTTGGGAAGTAGGGGTATTTGGAGTTCCTTTCACTATGAAGTTATCAATTTCTGTAGCTTCTCCCAACTACTTATCATTAAGTAGAATCTATTTGGGTTCTTCATTGGGTGCTTCCTCTCTTAGTATAGTCTCTGGAATTCCCAAGAATTCCTCCCAATTTAACTGTGATTGGTTCAGGTTTTTGACAATTATTAATTTTATCACTCCATCGTGGCTCACCACCTAAGGATGATCCTTGGACCTTTTAAGTCTCACAACGGTTTCATTCAGAAGTGAACTCAAAAAATAGGGTAGGTTCAGAGTTACCTTTTGTCTTAGTGACTCGAAAAGCTTTAGGTGTTATCCTTCTTAGTGTCGATATCTGCATCCCTCTGTCAGTGATCAAATTCTCTTGTTGCATTGCATGTTAGGTGTCTCATCTGATCAGCTGCATTCCATTAGAATCATGGATCATCTGATGGTAGTGGCTTATTATACATTTTCCCTCATGTCCTTTACCTGCTGGTCCATTTTGATTGATCTAGATCATCTGCAGTCATTTTTTGTCTTTAAATCCGCAAAAGTCATTTTTAGGGTTTTCAGTTTCATTAGGTCTAGGGTTTCATCAGAAAGGTCTTCAAAATGCTCAATAATAGTCAACAAGCACATGAAGAGGTCAAATAAAGTTCCAGTAACAATAAATTCCATAATCACATGCTCAAAGATTGATTTTTCCTCAAAACCCTGTTTTGAGGAAAAACATATCTTTTTTATGATTTTATGTATAAATTTGATGTAATTTCTGTTTTTCCATATGTAGTAACTTTAGTAGCAACCCTGGTCACCTTGTCGAGCTTAAACAACTCCATCACCTACCAGGCAAACAAAAAATCAAAGCATTTAGTTCATCAAAGGCAAAAATAAAGCAAATTGCCAAAAACTGAGTTTTAAAAGCAAGACAAATGCAAACATTACAAAGTGAGTTTTTGATAAGTGAAAAATTAAAATATTTTGTATATAAACTATTTGTAATGTTCAAAGAGCTCATTTGCATCTAAAGGAGAAAGACTAAGCCAGAGAAAGGCCGTGTTGGAGAAAAAGAGCAAAATCGCAACAATTTGGCAAGTTTCAGGGGCGTGGCCCATTGGGTCATGGGCGTGGTGCATAAGGTTGGCGTGACGCATTAGGCTGCCCTGTGTAGTTTTACACTTACACTAGCACGGTGCGTTGGGTTTTTGGCGTGGTGCATAGGGCTTCCAGCCGATTTCACCCACAAACTCTCCCAAATTTTCAAAATTTTCTTAATCTTCAGGTGTCCAAGTAAGTCAAAAATTCCTCCATGATCAATGAATGAGTTTCTCTTGATTTTTATGGTGATTTAATGAGAAAATTTTGAAACCCTAGCTCCTTGCAATTTTTGCCAAAAAATAGTTGCATAGGGTTTACAATTCGTGTTTTTGTTGCCAATTCCACTCCATCACTCCCTCACTCTTTGATTCACTCATACATTTTCCAATTTCATCAACATATTCCCTAATCCCCATATCCCTAAATTTACTATCCCCATATCCCTAATTCCCACTATCCCAAACTCTAGCTAAAAATTCCCAAACCCTATTTCTATCCCAAAGCCTAATTACTGTCCCTAAAACTCTTCTATTCCCCAAAATCCTGTCAATAACATTCCCAAAATCCCTCATATACATTCTCTCCATAGTCCCTCATACAATTGGTAGCAAAACCTAAAGACACCATAAATCTTTTCATACTCATCTAAGAAAACTCAAACATTGACAAACATGGAGTCTAATCCTTCCTATGACCAAGATGAGGAGACACACAATGATTCTTCTAGAGAAATACCTGCACCAAAGAGACCTCACAAGGGTGGTAAACATATACGAGAGGAGCCTACTTCACTTGCCGAGTTGCAGACCTGCCCTCTTGCTGTCACATGCTTTCAACACCAATCTTGTTATCAGGTCTATGAGATGGTAGAGAGAGTCAAGTACCATCATGAGTTGGCTAGTTTGTTTGTGCTCCATCATCATAATGGCCAAGTCACTCTAGCAGGTGTGACATTCACCTTGACACTAGAGTCTATTTCTCTAGCAATTGGGATTCCAAATGTCGGTGAGCAGTAGAATAAAAGGTACCAGATTGATAAAGACCATTATGAGCCTTACATCAAGGTTGGTTATCAGATACATCTCAGTAGAATTTTTCCCTTTTGGTATCTAAAGGACACATATGCTCCCTTGATGAAACTTATAATTAAGTATTTCAACTGTGAGGGCCAGTTTTCTCGCCTATATGCCTATCACATCAGATTGTTGATGCACTTTACTAGAGTGAGAATGATGAATCTCCCCTATTTTATTTTCTGAAACATTGAGAAGATGATCACCTTTGTGCACAAGAAGTCTCCTCAACAACAGTATAATAGCATATATCATTTGCACTAATTAAAATTGTGGTCTTGTATAAGCTTGGTTTACAAAACATCTCATGGGAGGATTTCATTTCACATGAGGTCTTCACAGGTCCTCAAGTACCTCCAGTAGCTTTTCATGAGACAGGTGGACCTTCCTATCTGCAGGGGATTCGTGGGACACAAACCGCTAGTGTGCCAGTGTTTATCACCTACCAAAAGAGCTCTAGAAGGTTGTTTGCAGCAACAAAGCGAGTATTATCTCCACCTGGGGTGGAAGGGATCTAGCTTCCTCCATTAGTAGAGTAGGTATATGACAAGGGAAAGCATCCATTACATGATGAGGGGCCTTTAGGAGGGCAGGAGATAGATTTCATCCTTATTCAGGATGATGACATCGATTTGGGCTCACAAAGCTCAAAGCTCAAGGAGATCATTTCGAAGCAACAAGAAGACATTAATGATTTATCTCTCAACCTAGAAAGAGCCAAGTGGATAATCAAATACCTGGAGCAAAGGAACAAATAGCTAAAGGATCAACAAACCATTATGGAGCTACAAAACATATGAGAAAACCGGCAAGCTACCAAGAGGAGGAAAGTGAAGCTCACACCACTTGAACAAGAAATCAATGTTGATCGTGAGTCTTAGCTTGAGAGGGAAAATATCCACTTAGAAAAGTTGATTGAGAAGTCCAACAGAGAGAAAACTATGTTGAGGCACATGGCCTACCATTACTTGGCGAGAAACAAAAGTTGCAAGGCACGAATCAGGAACTTGAAGGCCAAGTTGAAGAAAGCATCAAGGAAGAAAAAAGAGCAAGATAGACTTCAGATATTGGCTGAGTCTTCCTTGGCCCAACATAACACTTAATGGAGGTCACTCAGCCCAAATTTCAAAAAATTTGGGACGCTTTTTGCAATTTTGAATTTTTTGGCTTAAAAAACAGGGTTTTTTGCCTGATGCGCCGCGCCACCTGGTGCTCGCTTTTGATGGGGACCTCATTTTGAGGAAAACTCAGCATTTTTGGATTTTTCATGGAAAAATATGCATGCACCAAAATGGCCAAGAAAGTTTGACAGGTTTTGAGCTTCCAAAAAGGTCAAAAACACCTCAAAAATGACCTTTCTGCCCCTTTTTGGACACACAAGAAGCAGTGTTGGGAGAGCTCAGATTTTGAGGGGCAAATAGAGGCCAAATTCAAAAATTCTACTTGTTTTGGAAAGTAGTTAGGAAGACATTCCCAACAAGCAATCTTTGAGAAAATTTGGAGACCGGGAAGGCCTCCAAAGGCAGTTGCAAAAAGGTGTTATGCATAGGGAAATCAGCATGGCACATTGGAGGAATTTTGCTCATTTTGGCCAAAATACTTTGTTTTTTGCCTAGTTTCTTGACAGTTTGACTTTTCTACTTCTAAATGTCAAACTCCTGATGTAATTTAATGTGAATTGATGGATTTTGATTTAATTATGCTAAATTTTCACTCATAGAGGTAGATTCATCCATGAAAAGGTAGTTTGCAATTGAATGAATCAGTTCCCTAGTTTTTAGAGGCAAGTTGTTCCACTGCCTACTTTTTAGTTCTCATTTTAGAATTTGTTGGAACAGCTCTTAAACTCATGAGTTTGACCCCTAGAGGCTAGGATGAGTTTTTTTTTCCTATATCTTATGATTTTTCAGTCATTAACAAAGGTTGGACTTTTGGGAAAGCTTGGAGCTTCATTGTATACACATTTCAGCAGTTTGGCTAAGGAATAGACCAGGGTTTGCAACACTTTATGGGATTCATGTGGAATCTTGATTTGGTATTTGTTTCCTTCTGTAATTGTAAGTTTGCATGTGTTTTATGTATGCCATAATCTCTCTTTGCTTCATCTTAACTAAATCAAACAAGGATAAAGGTAGAACCCATTGAAATTGTAGTGCTCTACCTAGGGTTTGTTTAGTTATTTATGTTTTCAGCTATTTGAAGAGGATCCCTGAGACTTTCTTGCCCTATTCAACTCCTCATCTGTCTAAAATCTCTCCATCTCATACAATTTGAAGTACCAAACCATTTGCCTACCTTGCCCCATAGAGATCTCTGCAAAACTGAGCCTCATTCCCCAGACCCAAATCTACCTTTCCATTTGAGCCAACAAAATATCATCAAATTTAATCAAACTCTTCTGCACACATACCTAGCCTAAAATCAGTTTTCACATTAGTCATCTCAAGCCTCATTGATCATATTTTGCTGAGATTGATAAGGAGAGAGCCCTCTCGCGACCTGGTAGGGCTAGCTACTAGGTTAAGCGTGGTTTGATGTTATCCTAGATCCTACCTTTCTCAGCCTGAGGTAGATTTAGGCACTAACAATCCTCTTACCACATCGTGGCATCTGTCACATGTGATATATCTTTGGACCAATCCTACTAGTTCCTTTCATGGTTTTAGAAATGAAGAAGGGTTGTACCCCTTCCCTTCACTTACCAATTCTTCCCTGTGATTTATAAATAGAGATGTTGCACTCTGTAATGGAGTGTGCATCTCAAAACATTTCTCACCTTCCGAAGGTAGGCCTATTACTTCACCCAATAATTATTCATTCCCCTAAATTTGTTTTCCTTTGACAATCGTTATTCCATCGTTCAGATTCCTTATGAACTCTAAGGCCACTTCATCATCAAAACCTTGCAAATGGAGGAAACATTATGTCCATCCTACCTAATCCAAAATTCTTCATGCTTGTTTCGAAACCTGCAATTGTATAGTTTCATTGTGTATTGAGTGATTGCCCATATTTTCTATTTCTACAAGGAGCAAGCTTGGAAACAAACTAGAAATAACAAGCTTAGAAAATCAAAGGTTGGAAATACTGTGTAGTGGTAAAAACTTCAAAATACCATAACATACAATTATTGTTGCAGATTTTACAAATATATGTTATATTTTTAATTTTTTCACCCCCCAAGGAAATTAAAGGTCATCCTCAACCATTTATTATACATAATTAGGTAGATAATTGACATGAATTATGTAGATAGGAATACATTAATTTAGCATGATGGATTAACCGCTAAGGAAATGGAAATAATGGTGAGGTGTGTGACTCGTTTATTGGAGGGATCGATTGTGGATTGTGCTGACAAAACAAGATATTTGCAACACCCATGGTATTAAAAAAATCATGAAAAAGTGAGTGGAGAATACCTTTAGGCTCTGATCATGGGTAAAATGGATTTTCATTGAAAGATTGACTTTAGTGGAAAAAGGTAAAAGAACTTTAAAGTATATTTAATAATTCCCCAAGATTTACATTCTCGACATGTAGAATAAGAAGTAATTATTGATACACATTCATCATTACCACCTTCCAAGGGAAATAAATAAGCCCTTATAATAATTCAATGATTTTTTTTGTTATTGTTAAGGGAAATCAAAATGGCTATTTGAAATGTACTTCAATACCACAGGCATGTCCTCTCCTACTAGCAGGTGTTTATAGTCTTGACAAGGTTTCCTTCTAGCCCATTGATATGCCACTATCCCATTTCACTTTTTAAAAACATTCACAACTTTTTAGTCTTTCTTATTATTAACAAAAGGTCCTTGTTATGATGTGGTAACAAACTGATAACAATTCCATTCACTAGATATAATGAGACAAACAAGCTGACTCATGATGAGACCTCTTGTCCAATGATCTAAGGATCAAAGGGCATTGCCATGGCTTGGTGACCATAGCAGTAATGTCACCATATTAAATCTTATGAATCTTATGATCATGGTATGTCGGTTCACGATGAGACCTCCTATCCTTTGTCCATTCTCTTCCTTTATTGTCTTGTTATGATAAAATATTAGTGAATAGGGTGGCTTATCAACTCCCTAAGAGTTAAGGATGGTGTAAAAAGCATCATAATGATTACCTTTTTAGTTTGCCATTTTTCTACCCAAAATTTGTTTTCAAGGAGATCAAAGAATTACAAGAAACTTTTGAGAACAAAAAAAACTCTTCTAGTGGTATTTTGAAGAAGTGTAGGATAAATATCTTTATAAACTTACAATATCATGATTGTTTGAGAGGATTGGGAGTTCTTTGGAGTCTACTTTAAAAGTTTTTTATAATATATTTTCTAATGGAAACCATTCAAGGAAGTTATTAGTTTTACCATGATTCCAAGGAGGGATTCAAAATAAAAATAAAAAATTCTAAAAAACAACTTAATGTCAAAACAATAGTTAAAACTAAAGGGAACAACAATCGTGACAAAGGAAATAGAAAGTGTATCCATAGGAATAGTAATTGTGAATGAGGAAACATTGGCTATGGCTAAGGGAACAACAATTGTGACAAGGGAACAACAACTGCGACCAAGCAAACAACAAATTAGACTGAGGGAATAACAAATTAGACTGAGGGAACAATGAATGAGGATAAGGAAACAACAATTTTGACAAGGGAACATCGACTATGACCAAAGAAACAACAACTGTGACTGAGGGAACAATGACTACGACTAAGGGAACAAAAACTGTGACTAAGGGAACAAAAACTACGACCTAAGTGAATAATAACTGCGACCTAAGGGAACAACAACTACGACCTAAGGGAACAAAATTCCCGTATGTTTTATTATTGTATTATGAAGTTTATTTATTACTATTATTATTTTAAACGATTTCCTCATTAAATATGTACATTATGTACAAATTGGAAATAATTTCAAAAAGCCTACAAATTCAAATCATTGTTTACCTCACGAAGAAAAGACTCCCACATAAGTGACTGGTAATATAGGCATAATCAATGTCCATTGGCAAGGAGATATATGTTAGACCCACAATGTATTAAGGCTCACTGTACCATTGTCATGAACTTCGGTGACCTCATATGGTCCTAACCATCTAGTTTGAAGCTTCCCCGAAAATCCTAGAATCTGGAATCATACAATAGCGACCAATCACCTTTTTGGAAAGATTTCTTCTTGATAAGGAGATCATTCCATTTTTCCCTTTGTTGTTGAACAACAGATGTGCACTATAAGGTTTTCAGACATATTTCATCCAATTCATTACGCTATTGTAGACAATGTTTTTGTGCTTATGTCAAATCCAGTCCAACTTCCCTTGCGATTTTGAGAGTCTTAATTTCAAATTCTAACGAGAAAATGAGTTCCTTCCAAAAAACAAGCTGGAATTGTGAATAACCAATAGTGTTGTGCCAAGTTGTTAAGTATATCCATAGGGTCTCAGGAAGTTGGGCGACTGGGTTATGGCAGTTGGTGGATATAGTTTTGGGTAGAATTGCCTCCAAAACTTTATTTTACTTTCCACCTTTCCATTTTCTTCAAGATGTTAAGGGGAACTAACCCTATGTTTAATGTGATACTTTTGCACTGTAGCATAAATCTTGTTGGTAATGAATTGTGAACATCCATATGTGATGATCTCTCTAGGGAATCCATATTGCACAAAAAAAGCAAACAAGAAGTTAACAACTGCCTCTTCTGTAGCTTTTGAGAGAGCTACCGCTTCCACCCATTTAGTCACATAATTTGTGCAAAAACAAATATATGTCTTTTGGTTCAAGGGTGGTTTAAAGGGACCACAAAATATAATACCCATATTTCAAAGGGTTCAAGTGAAATTTGAGTCTATAGGAGAATTTCTTTAGCTTGAATGGGATGACCCATCCTCTGACAACTATCACAACTTTGGACATATTTCTTTGTGTCCTTAAATATCATGGGCCAATAGTAGCCCATCTGTAATACTTTATGCCTAGTCCTTCTATCAGAAAAATTCCCACAACATGGTTCATCGTGGAAAGCCTTAGGGATATCATAAATTTCAGACCCCATGTGAAAGAGATATCCGTCAATCCAAGAAAATCACACACTATGCTGAACAATGAGCTTCCTTTCCCAAGATAGTAAATGTGTTGGTAGTTTCCATGCTACCAAATAGTTTGCCGCATTTGCATACTAGGGTGTTTTGACCATTACAACAAACATGTTTTCATCTAGAAATTGATCTTCCATAGGTGAAGAGTTGTCTATTACATGGATTCTAGATAAAAAGTCCACAACCAGGTTCTCCTTCCCTAACTGATCTTTTATGGTAATGTCAAATTATTATAATAATAGAAACCAACATGTTATTTGACCATTAGCAATAGCTTTACTGGTTAAATATATAGTCGACGAATGATCGGTATATAAAAAAATGGGATATCCTGTTATATAGTGATGAAATTTATTGATAAAGTAAACAACAACTAAAAATCCATTTTCCGTCATTGTGTAGTTTAGCTTTGCTGGTGTAAGATTCTTTCTAATATAATAGATATCATATGCCTTTTTGTCTTCCTCTTTCCCAAGTGTGGCTCCTATTTCTATATGAGATGCATCTGCTGAAATATGGAATGACAAGTTCCAATTTGGCCCTTGTAACACAAGGGTTGTTGATACCAACTTCTTAAGATCTGCAAAAGCAACATCACATTTGTTAGTCCATTCAAATTCAACATTTCCCATTAACACATACAAAGGTGTTGCTATCTTTGAAAAATGTGCTATAAAGTGATGATAATAACAACCATATCCAAGGAACCTCTATACTTCTATCTACATACACGGAGTAGGTAGTATAAGAATTACCTCAATTTTTGCTGGATCAACTTGAATACCTACAACAAAGGTATAATTCCCAAAAACTACACCTTCTGTCATCATCACGTGGCATTTTTTTGTTGCTAATGCATAATATGGTGGCAAGACACAGTTCAATAATTTTCTCCAGATTCTGTAAAGCTTGCTCAAATTCATTACTATAGGGGGTAAAATAATCCATGTCGATTTCAAGTCTTTCACTCATTAAATTAGAGAAAATACTCATGAATTCTCTCTGGAAGGTGGTTGGAGCATTACACATACCAAATGGAAAAAACCAATATGAAAAGGTTCCCCATGGACAGGTAAATGTGGATTTGTCCTGATCTTTGGGAGCAATTTGGATTTGATTGTATCCACTAAAACCATTGAGGAAAGAATTTTTTTTCTTCCCAGCAAGAGTATCAAGGACCTGATCTACGAAAGGAAGAGGGAAATGATATTTTTGTGTAGCTTTATTCAATTATCTGTAATCCACACAAATTCTCCATTTTCCATTTTTCTTGGGGACTAAAACTAGAGGTGAAACCCAATGGCTGTTAGAAATAAGATATATAAAAGTAACATCAAGAAGCTTTTGTAGTTCCTATTTTACTATGTCCCTAAATTATGGATTTAATCTTCTTTATGGTTGGCGAATGGCATGAGCATCTTTATCAATGTAAATATGATGTGTAAATAATTGAGGGTCGATGCCTTTCATGTCAGAATAGTCCTAATAAAAGGACTGCTTATATTTATGGAGGATCTGGATCAATTTTTCATGTTTTAGTTTATCCAAATTAGTATTGATGTTTAAAGTCTTCCTTAGTTCAATTTCAATGGGAGAACTATTGTGAACCATAGTTGTGAGTATATGATCATTATTTTGAACATTTAATGGATCTCCCTGGGCCTCATTATCGAACATTTCTTTTAACATTTAGCAAGCTGAATTCCCAATGTGTTAAGCAACCAGCTCACAAAATAGAAGAAAAGATAAATCAACAACTTCAAAATAATCCTCTTAGAGGGGGAAACCTCCTTTATATTACACAAATGAACAATTCTTAGATGATTCAAATGACAAAACCTCTTTTCTATATATAAGAGTCTAAGGGGTCACAATATAATTAGAGCCGGCATAACAATAATAATATAAGGGCACAAAAATAACAATAGTGGGCTTCTATGGGGCAAAATAATAACAATATGGGGACAATAAGGGCACAACAATAGCAATAAGGGTCTACAATGACAATAGTAATGGGGGAGTCATTAGTATTATAGGGACCTAACATGCCCCTCTCCTTCAAAAAAGTGTTGTACTCAACACTTGAGCAGTTATGGATGCTTCTACATAAAATTATCATCCTCCCATGTGGAATTTTCAGGGGGTAAGTTCTTCCACTTGATGAGATACTCTGAAATTGATCGATTTCGTAACTCTTGAGTTCTTGTTTCTATGACTGATTTAGGTTCCAACATGATTTTTCCTTCCTCGTCAAGTTCTGGAAATATTGTTTGAACTGGGAGCTTGTTACCTATAGCCTCCTTTAAGCATGAAACATGGAAAACTGGGTGCACTCGAGAAGATGCAGGAAGCTCCAATTTTTATGCCATAGTACCAATCTTTTGCAACACCTTGTACGAACCATAATACTTTGGTGATAATTTATTATCCTTCTTAGCTTGCTTGAGGGACATGTGTTTGTATGGTTGTAGTCGTAGAAATGGCTAGTCACCTACATTAAAACTTCTTTCGCTACGATGTTGATTTGCTTCTTGTTTCGTTCTATTATGTGCGAAAGTGAGGAAATGTTATGCAATCAACTCACAAAATAGAAGAAAATATAGATCAATGACTTCAAAATAAGCCTCTTCGAGTGGGAAATCTCCTTTATATTACACAAATGAACAATTCTTGGATGATTGAAATGACAAATCTTCCTTTCTATATATAGGATTCTAAGGGGTCACAATATAATCATAGATGACATAGAAATAATAATATAAGGGCACAAAAATGAAAATAGCGGGTTTTTATGGGGCACAATAATAACAATATGGGGACAACAATAAACATAAGGGCACACCAGTAAACATAAGGTGCTACAATGACAATAGTAATGGGGGAATCACTAGTAGTATAGGGACCTAACATAATAGTAGATGGTTGGTTAATAAAACCACTAATCACGTCATCCTCAATATTCATTTTAAAATTAATAGATTCATCTAAAGTAAGAGGAGGACACAAATTTTCTTCCTAATATTTTGGAGGAGATAGTTGATAATTATTAATTGATAGGCTAGGTCTAGCAGGTGGATATAGGATAAGGTTTTTAACAACAATCCCTTTTGCAATTGTCATGTTTCCTGTTCGGCACCAAATATACGTATCCGTAGTTTCCAACCATGGCCTTCCTAGTATCATAGGGTGTCCATCCAACTGATTTCTGGGGTTGATAACTAGGAAGTCTACTGGGTATTCCTACGAATCCATAGAGACGATAATGTCTTCTGAAGTGCCTTCTTGTCTGAATATCGATCTTTCGGCCAATTGCAACATAATGGTGGTTGGTTTAAAAGTTGTAATCCCAAGGATCCCACAAGTTTCTAAAGTCAATATATTTATTGTATCTCCTGAGTCCACAAGGGTGTTTGGAATGTTATGCCCCTTGAATTGAATGATGACTACTAGGTTTCTAGGATCGTTATGCTTAACAGGTACTTGCTTCCCTAGGATAAGGTCAAAAAGTGCTCCTAACAGATGGAATGTAGGAAGGTCTTTTTGTTTTCACCCAAGATTCTTAACACATAGCTCCTTAATAGTGTTGGCATAATTTGGAACATCTCGAATAGCTTGGAGAAGAGGAATTTTAATACATAAATTTATCAATTCCCTTATGAGATCAAAATTAGAATAAATTGACGGTTTAATTAGAATAAGTCTCTCAGGGTACAGTGGAGAAAATTCCATAGTTGTAGTACACTCCTACTATTTCGCTAATTTATTAGGCGTTTATGTTTTAGTGATAACTACAGGTGACGAATAATGTGCTATTAAAGGTTTCTCTTTGGTAAAGTTTTCATTGTCTACCAACCCCTATTTCCCCGCATCATCTTTTTGGAAGATCATTCATCCAAATATTAAACACAATTGATTACATTTAAAGGATATGGAGTCATAATGTGTATTTTCAACAATTTCCAAATATAGGACAGGTCTATTATGAGGATTAGGATTTGGCTAGGTAGGTAGCTGAGGACGCAATGGAGGTGGAACATTTGAGGGTAATTGCAGAGGAGTTTGTGATGGTTCTTGCGACTGAGGTAGTGACCCGACAGATGGGTTGACAGGTCCCATAGGGTGTTGCCAATTTTGCAACCACATTGGTCCCTATGTGGAGGAATTTTCCCAATGGGACGGGTATAGGTTATTTTAATATTTTTGCGATGGAGGTGTATAATATTATTGATTAGGCCATGATAGCACAAGAAACTACTAATGTGGCCCATGGTAGTGTACAATATGATTGGTATTTCCATGTGGTGTTAAAAGGTTGTTGCCACTGTGATCCAAGAATCTGTTGTTAGGTATACTATCTAGGATGAAACAAAGCAAGATCTTGGATCATACCTGGAGGGTGTAATTTCCATTATCTTCATTGCGCCATAAGGTATGCTAGCTTAGGATCTTCCTCCATCTCTTTGAACACATATTTTAGTCCTGGAAGTGAGGAACAACATTATATGGAGTTATCTTTGGCACATATTTCAACTGCATTCAGCAAGCATACTTTGTGGTTATGCTTCTTTTGGCACTAAGGAAAAGAAATGGCTAAAGCCTATTATGCCTCTACATGTTTCTGTTTTACCTACAAGACATCCAACTGTGTAGTTAATGTACTCAAAATATCAGTTTTAAAGTCTTCTAGGAGATTACCAATCTCGCGAGTCACCCTCCTCATGTGATTTTGATAGTTCTATTGAGGGGGTCTCGATTTCTAGATTTGGTTCATGTACTTCCTCACAAGACTCTGATACACAGATTCACAATGTCATCATATTATTCCTTAGAAATATCACCTTTTTCCATTAAATTAAGTGTCTCTATCCACTCATCTTTCATTCCTCGAATCAAATCAATTTTTAGGACTTCTCTGGGTAGTGTGGTATAAGGCGATATTTTTAGGTTGTATTGGAATATTTCGACATATTCTTCTAAAGTATCATCTTCTTTGGACATCATTTTAAATATTTCTTCTTTCAGATCCCTAGATCAATAGTAGTCCTAGTATTTGGTGAGAAAATAATTTTTCATTTGATCCCATGAAGTTATGGTAGCCCCCCCTATTTCCATCAACCAACATAGAGCTGCTCCCTTTAAAGTGGAAGGAAATAGTTTTAGTTTTTGAGGATCAACGGTATAGTCATAACCTTAGCATAAGGCACCAAATTCAAACTAAAATGCATCAGGATCCTCAGAACCAATTCCACGAAAATTTGCAAGATCCTGTAATGGGATAGCTTTCATTGGTGCATTAGCCTGTATATCTACAATAGGGTATTCTATGGTTGAAATCTTGGTTCCTGGTGCTGCATTTTCCATTTGATAATTTTTTTCTAGTAATCCCCAGGTATTTCATGGTCAGGGGATAGTATCCAAAGGACAATTTGTTTGCTAATTTCTGGGTTCTAAGTAGGTCTTAAAAAGCTACTTAGATCAGGAATACCAGATTCCCCCTTTGCAGTAGGTGTTGATATAAATTTAGAAGATTATAGTTGTGGCTCACTTGTTTCACCTCCTCCCACTTTTAGGTTACAAGAATGCCCATCTCTTTTACTGGAAGGATTGGGGATATTAATAAATGTATTTTTGAAACTCTTTTTAGACCTCACAATCTTATCATGAATCTCAACGTAAGATGCAAATAATGATCCTGCCCTCGAGAGAAAACAGTAGAACCCTCCCAAGATGTTGTTTAGGGACCTATCGACACTTGAGATTCTGAATGGTGAATGATTTCATTTATAAAGGTCTTTCTTCCAAGTCTAGAATGACCTTGAGTTTTTGTGTTTTTTGAAATAGGTTTTGAATCTATAACTTCTTGATTTACGGTCCTATGCTTTTTCCTAAGCATGCATAGTAAACAATTCTAAAAGTATCAGTTGAGGATAGGCATTGACACAAGCTTTTTTACTTGGTGCATGCGTAGGTTCTTACCTTTTGTCTTTAATACCCAACCCTACAAGGATACAACTAACACTTTTGATAGCCTCCCCGAAAATGATGCCAAAATGTTGGGTTATTTAGTTGTTCTTTAAAAAGACCAACATACCTTTAAACATTAAATTTTCAACATGGAACTCATCTAGTTCTTTCAAGGTTTTCACACTGTATGTGCAAAAAATAGTGTTTATGTAACCTAGCTTGTGTAGTCTTGTTGAAAGTTAAATGCATGAAAACACAAGAAACAACTAGAATTTCTTAAAAAAACAAATTTGCACACAACTTCATGAATTCAAACAATTAAAATCTTATTCAAGATAATTGAAATATTAAACCTTCTAAAAACAATTATGTTAAGTAGAAGTTAGAAAGAAATTTGCTGAAATAAATATCACACATTTCTCTTAACAATTCTTTATCAATCATAGAAAGTGACAGAATACATAATCGTTTTAGAAAATCAACTATTAGAAATATAAATCTAATGATATTTACTCAAACTATTGTAGCAACTATTGTTGTAATGAACAATTCAGTAATCAATGATCAATTATGGAAGGAAATTGAATAATTGCATAATAGGAATAAGAAAGATGAATGCAAACTTAATGATAGAAGGAGGGCAGTAGTCACTCCAGGATTGGGCCCACGATCACTAGAATTCAATCACCTTAGAGCAAAATCAGTGCAAAAATTAAGGCTAAACCATGTAAGTCTCCATTATATTAATCAACAAAAATATTACAATGTCTGTAAAAAAATTCAAAGCATAAGCATGAGAATAATAGTAAAAAACATATTTTCACCAAGACTTTATTCCTCGTTTTTATAATTACAACCAATTCTATAATTAAAAATAAACGAGTGATCTTGAGAATCTAAAGATTCTAGGGATGCTCAATTTGAGCTACAAAATATCTTAAGTTCCCTCAGAATAGATGGTAAAAATCTTGTTCACAACTAGTCTTTCCATGACGATTGTTAATCTTTCTTATCCGGGTTTCAACTAACCTGAACAAATTCGTTTAACTCGCTTTTTTCCAGCTATCCAGGGAACAACATCTTCTTATCAGAGTCTTTGTCAGTTATCATTTCAAATTATAAGCATAAATCATCTTTTCATGGTTAAATTAATTCGTTTAGAGAATGAAATGATGAAACACTTTATTAATTACTTTCTAAAGTTCACAACACACAAATCACCATATTATATACATAAAAGACTTAGAAAAATAATGAAAGGATAAGGAAATAGAATAAGAAAATGTGTCAATTATGGAGCCCAACAATAGTTGCAAGCCAAATTCACATGCAAGGGTAGGAAAATTAGCTCAGAGATATGAGACCAAAACCCCCTCGAGAGTTTTCTCCTAAGTGGCCCCCAAGTGCTACAACAAAATGCTAATAAAACTATTTGTAATATGTGCAAATTCTGCTATATTGTGCCACCTAAAACGAAGCGAAATGGGTCATGTCACCACGCCCAACCCAAGTGTGAACTTGTGCTTGACCCTCTTTTTAGAAGGGCTTCCCAAACCACACTACTAAAAGTGGATTTGTCTCCTTACCGCAAGATGCTAAGTTTTTTTTGTAGTCTTGGAGCATTTGACTCAACATTATCTCCAAGACCCTAACCTAATATAATGGAGGTGTACTACAAGTAAAAGGAAAAGGACGAGTCTAGTTTCTTTTATTATCACATTAACTTTAAGTGGTTATTATTCACATAGTTAGGATACGATGTGAAACTTATATGGTGTGAATGACTCTTGTTAGTAACCTTTGACAGTGCACCTCTCAATAAATTCTATAATGCAACAAATCCCAAATTTATAAACATGTTGACCAAAAACAAACCAAAGAGGAAAAATAACCAAAAAGAGATCAAAGATAATTCCCCAAGCTAGAATGCCAAGAACTTCAAAAGTGTCAAATATAGGAAAACAAAACCAAAGAAGAAGACACATCCAACTGATAAAAAAGAAAGCTAAAAGTGAAAAAGGAAGGAAATGTTTGTTTTTTTTCCATGACCTTGGTAGTTGGGATAAAATCTTAAATATTTGATGCTACCAAACCAAGAATCACAACGATACTACTTTGCATAACAAAATGTAAACATTAGTAAATCTACTAGTGCAAAAAATATGTAATTTTGTTTTCAATTTTCAACCGAGCTTCACTATATTAATCAACATATAATACAACAGTCTAGGGCTCCTGTACCAGGGATAATGGCTCTCATACATCCATTAGTACAAGATACAATACTGGGTCTTGGTGTCGATCCATCGACAACCAATCTACCCTCACCAAGATACTATGACATCTGGATGTTGTAGTTGACTTCACAACTCCCCTCAGTCATACCCTATACCTACTTGGTCATGTGACTCCCAATCTGCATCTCTTGCCTCTATTAATGCTCCAAGTCCATCTAGTCACTGAACCTCGATTATCAATCTGCTCACTATTTGCACCTCAGTCTATCATGGGAATAACACATTGAGACTCTTATCGACAACTTTGTTTGTGAACAACTCTTAATATTCTCACTATTGCCCCTCAGCTACTGAGGGACTTCATCCCACTATGGTCTTCCTGTGCTACTCCAATGAATACCAACATAGGGCACAGAGGGCTGCCACTTATCACTACAAGATATCCATCTCCAATAATGAACATAGGCTAGGAGGATTTCCCATCATCTTCTGTAGAAGTTCTTCTCCACAAACAAGTCTAGGGCTGCTCAACTACTCCTCTTGTTCGTCAACCCTTGACCTCAACAAATGCCACTCTAGAAATCATCTAGTTCCATGAATATGGTGCACACTAGGCCCCAACTTGGGCACTATCATGCTGTTCTCCAACATACCATAAATTCCCAATCCACATCCACACTTAGTCTACTCTCAAAATTCGCCCCGACAGACCAAAATTGACCAATCCTCGTTGTAACATCCACTCGTAGTTAGGGCATCCAATCATCTAGGAATCCCTTCCTCTTGGCTTCCAAAAATCTTCACTAACAATCCTCTTCTAGGACACTCATTTACCTGTAAATCATCAACTCAAGATGATCATCAAATTGCCCTTCAAATTTCTGTTGCTCCTCTTGACATGACACATAAGATGCTGATGTAATATGCTGATAGGATGTCCAAAGCTATTCTATTCTAGGTCTTCCATCCACCTAACATCCAACTATCACCAAGGAGTCATATGAAACCTCAATGTAACACCCTCTGGGGTAAATGTGCATATAAAGAAAAAAAATAGGAAAAAAAATACAATAAACATATCAACCATCAAAATCCATATATACATTAGTACATTTGCACATGAAAATCAAGGGAATGTTTTTTTTCATTAATAAATGCAATGAACCAACTAGAGATGGGACTACCACATTCCACCCATCCATAGATTGGCTGAGCCAAGCCTCTCTTTAGCCAATCACCCTCGTGCCATATTCCAATCATAAATGTGGGATCTTAGAGAACACATCAATCAAAAATCATACAGGGCTTCTAGAGGCCACCCACCTCAACCCATCAAACAGTGATTCCACCTCACGGTCCGACATCACCAAAAAACATCATCATATTGGTCTCCATCCAAATCTTCTAGGGCTTCCAAAGCATTTTTCATAACTAGTAACTCAACCCACAATTTATAAATGGATTATAGAGCGTTTGTCCAACCAAGGCTTCCAGGACTAGTAACTCAACCTTCCAAGGGCTTCCAGAGCATTTGTCTAACTAGGGCTTTGAGGATTAGTAACTCAACCCAAGACATTACAGGGGTTCTAGATCATTTGTTCAACTAGGGCTTCTAGGACTAGTAACTCAACCCAAGCTATGGAAAAATGAGAACCAACCAAAACAAAGCAATGAAAGTAAACCCACAATCACGATAGCTATCTAGGAAATGGAAAGGCTAGGTAATCCATTGTTGATCTAGGAAATACTCGATTCCAATGAGAGATCACAACCAAGAAACCACATGCATGTGCCATGCATGCCAAAACTAGTGAATAAATCATACATGCAACTCAAAACCTGTAAGCCAATATGATGTAGTTGTTGATGTCGGTGTCTTCTTGCTCTATCTTGTTCTTTCTTTGCCTTCTTGATCCAAGAATCCAAGTATGCCACACCCTCCAAGAGTGTTCCAAGCAAAATCTAAGTCTCCAAGAGTATGAGAGAGAGAGAGAATAATGAGAGAGCTCTAAAGCTAAACTGACCAAGTCTTGCCCATAGATCCTCAAAATCCTTTTTATTAATGAGGCCTCTATTTCCTTCATTTTCCATTTTTTTCCTTCAATTTCCTCCTCACATGCAACATGTGACCTTTCACCTTCCCTTTCTCCCAATTTCCATTATTTTCATAAATAAATGTCCCAAAAATTCCATTTTACCTCTTTAATTCCTTAGCCATTTCCTTTTCCATTTTCCTTAACCATAAACAACCAAATGAACACCCACTAGGATGTCCTGCCCACCATTCAGCTTGGAATATGTGTCCCATCATCCATGGTATTTATATATTTTTACAGGAAATTTTTACCAGGGCTATTATAGAACCCTCCCCCTTGGGAGAACATTATCCTCGGTTTTCATTGACACCTATAACCAACATGAATACTGAAAAGAAAAAATGTACTACCCATAGAGCATTATAGCACAACTCATTGCAATATTTACAATGTATGACCCGATCAAAAGCAAAAAATCATGACAACATGACTAGATAAAAACCATACCACATATTGGAGCTTTATAACATAGCTCATTATGGTATTTACAATAACCACATATACACATATGCACATTTTCTCAACCAGCAAATAAAAGAATATGATGCCTTCATCTACAACAAGGGAATCAAGAGGATCATACCTCCACCCTCAAAGTAATACCAGGATTCACCTCCATCCCAGGGAGTCTAGAATCCACTACAAAGTCAAATCTGCATCTAATGTCCAATGCTATAATCTTGTGCCACTTGTCCTCTCAACGAACAATTACAGGCTCATTGTTCCAAGGCACACTCCCAACATGAATCTGATTCCATCTAGCAATGCTAATGACCAAAACAAATCCATCCATGACCTTCCACTCTCTGCTACATATTCCCTTAGGAATCAGATCACCCCTTCTATGTAGTCACTCACCTTCCAAGTTCCACTGGCACCCCCATCTTGGGCAGTCCATCCATTGGAATTGATTCCTTGCATCAGAAGATACAAAAATCAAGGCATATCCCTTCCTTAAAACTATCATAACGGTCATAGCATGCTCATGGAAATCAATGGGCACTATTGGGTACCAAAGTCCCACAATTGCCCTGTTCTTGAAGTGCTTTACCAACATATTGCTACCTGTTTCAATTCCTTTGTTTCTGTTGCTAATTGTTGTAGTCAATTTCAATCACCCAATTGGGCATTTCATGCATTCCTATACCAAGCACATAACTTCCATTAGATTTAAAACAAATTGAAATAAATTCACATCATACCTCATTGGTAGCTTGTCAATAAGGTACATTTGCAATCCCATTTGCTTCTTGTTAGAATAAGTCAAACTAGCATATTTGACTAAATCAACATATATAAAGATATCTCATCAAATTAGCTCAAAGCATAACCATAAAAATCATAAATGACATATAACCATCATAAATAAAAATCGTATATCACATGTAATCATCATAGACCATAATCATAAATCACATGTATACTAAAACCAAAATACAATACCAATACTTATCCTTTCATCGATCCTTAGCTTATACCTTCGTCTTTATTCCATATGCACTTCGGATCAATTGCTACACCCGATAAACACCTAGTTCCTTCTCCTCAACCATGTGCATAAACACATAGTGTGCAGCACACACATATAACCACACAACATACCACACCATGCAATACATGCATCTACACAGAGTAAAATACAACAAGTACACACACTGCAATGCCACGACTACATGATGCACATACATAATACCATATTACCATAACATAGCATGGATGACATGCACACAATTCCACACGTACACCAGTACCATATGACTAACATGTACACAGTACCACCGGTACACCGCACCACCTACACAATGTGTGCACATCATCACATGTACATGGCACCACTTGCACAACGTGTACACAATGCCACATGTACACTACACCTCTATAAAATGTGTACACAATACCACATGCATGACATGTACACAATGCCATATGCACCACATTTACATAGCACCACATGTACACATCGCCACTTGTACAATGTGTACACAACACCACACACACATGGCACCACTTGTACAATCATGCACACCACACCATATGTACGTAGTACCAATGTACCACATGCATGCAACACCACTTGTACATAGCACTACATATCCAACATGTACATAGCACCATATGCACACACGTCACATATACGTAATGAAGAGCATACATTATGTATACAACACCCCATATGCAATATTCACACAACACTATTTGTACCATCATGTACATAACATTGCATAAATAACATGTACATATGCTATGTATACATAACACCACAAGTTCACACCATCATGCATATGACCAATCCAAATTATAACATCAATATCTCAATGAAATAACCATAATCATCAAGTTAATATCATATAACAACAATAAGCTATATATCATGCTTATCAACAACATAAAATTGAATCATCAAGCTAACTTTCATATAACAATCAACAAGTTAGCCTATAACATACTCATCAACAACATATAACATAATCATCAGGTTATCTAATATAAAACAACAATAGCAATGCATACAACTACAGGTTAGTATCATTCTTGACTATTCGACACATATGCATATAACTATACTAAATAACCAACATCTATCATGGATCTAACCATAACATCAAAATACATGTACATAAACCTAACATATATAAATGTAATGCATATAAAAATCCTTAACTTACATACCTGCATGCTGAACATACAATACATGTATGACGATCTGCTCTTACCCCAAAGTCCAGTGTTGCAACCTCATTATGATGATCTGCATCTCATGCTCTATCTCAACCAACACATTAGCATCATAACATCCAATAGCACTATGATGACCTAACTTGCATACCACGGCTTCACAAGTCATGTTTGACCTACTATTCAAACTATAACCAACACCATACATGCATAACAACCGCATATAGACATATAACACATGAGTACAAAACCATACACACACCATTCTAGCTAGAGTCCACTCATCAATGCATGACCATATCAAGTACATAAAACATGACCTCATGCATGACAATAACCATTACTCCATTGTACACATTGCCACATGAAAGCAACAATATGCACAAACAATGCCAAATCAACTACACCTAAGCATAAATGCATGTAGTTGAACATAAGCAATCAATTCTTGTAATCAACCTACAAGACTGATACATGTAATTAAAATATTCAAAAATGTAACCTAACATACAAGGATGTAAGTAGGTATCATGAAATCAACATGTAAGCGACTTATAATTCATACACAGTTAGTCACATGTTCCAAAAATCAAGACATCGTGTCTATTAATTTGAAATCAACATTGACCAATACTAATAGCCTATAAGCATACCCCCGTACTATCCATGGTCCACACTAAGGTAGAAGGAGGAAGCTACTATAATGGCCTAATCTCCAATGTCCAAGTATGGAATGGGATCTCCAATGCGCTACTAAATTTAACCACACTTGAAAGAAATTGATTTTTATTTCTCATACATTTTGTATGAGATTAAGTAATAACATTGCACTTATTCCACTTGTAACACAATAACCAAAAACATGCCACTTTTCCATTTCCTTACATGCAAATTTTCAAATTCCTTGCATGCATCCTTTCAAATCCTCTATATGCAATTCTTCAAATTATTTGCATGAAAATAGGCATAGATCAGCTACGTCCATATTATCATACTACAATACTATCCATCCATGAAAAAAATAACATTTTCTTCAAACAATTACCATACTTTTACATTTTCCACAAACAACTACAATACTATTACATTTGCATGTAAGTATTTACTCAAACACTTTACATGCAAACTAATATAGAAAACTATTTGCATACAAGTAAGAATATATCAACTACATAAATACTATTACAAATCAATACTATCCCTAACCATAAACAACATACTCATTGGGGAATTTTATCAAACAGTTTTTATGCAATTAATCATTGAACCATTTAAGCATTTCATCAAACACTTTCCATGCAAACTAATATAACAAATGATTCAATGGATATATCCCAAACTGTAGTAGTGCAAGTTATAGAAACTGAACCGTATGATCATTGGAATTATTCCTGACTATGGTTCAAGTTTCAACTTCTGAGATTTCATACATGAAAAGTTATAACAAAATACCAACACAATCCTATTTGGTGCATACTTCTAGGAGTATCCAGAAATCTCGATTTACACTGGTCATATATCATAAAATATAGTGAATAAATGTCTGAAATTTTTATCACAATATAAGTGGGATTTCCTCTCATTGTGGAAAAAGTTTCAGCTCCTGAGAGTGCCCATAATAAACATTATAAAAAAAATGTTGGCGTGACTTGATTGAGACCTGATTTTAGGAGCATTCAGAAGGCTCCACTCCCTCTGCTCATATCTCCTAAAATACTGCAATCCAATATCTGAAATTTCTACCACATAATCATTGGTAGTTCGCTCAATGTGGACGATTTTTCATCTTCTGAAAGCCTACAGAAGAAAATTTATTACAGAAATGCCAACATGTCCTATTTAAATGTGCATTCAGGAAGGTCATCTTCCTTATATCATAATTCCTAAAGTATTGTCAACCAATATATGAAACTTCTACCACATTATTAGTGGGATTTACCTTCAATATGACAAATTTTTGACTTGTAATATTCCACAGAAGAAAATTTATAACAGATGTGACAAAAAGGTCTAAAATTTAAACTTTGTTCTTCATTTTACCTATGATAGAGCCCGTCTAGTTCAAGTGTCTGAACCATGCTCTGATACCACTCTATAAGACCCTGCAAGGTAAATTTGCATATAAAAAAAACATAATAGGAATAGAAATACAACAAACATATCAACTATCAAAATTCGTATATACATAAATACATTTGCACATGAAAATCAAGGGAATGGTTTTCTTTTCATTAAAAAATGCAATGGACCAACCGGAGATGGGACTACCATGTTCCACCAGGCCATAGATTGGTTGAGCCAAGCCTCTCTTTAGCCAATCACCCCCATG
>APFE031080824.1:58288-81283 GCA_000404065.3 Pinus taeda | reverse complement strand
TGGGCACTACATGGGTACATCAATATAATAAGTGGTTTGTACTAATAACAATAAGGGGTTACACTAGTAGTATAGGGGCCTAACAGAGTTTTAGTTCTACAAATTTTTATGTATACACAATTTTTTGATTAATGAAAGACATATTAGTTCTTAGAATATTTCTCCTTTAGGGATCTGAGCTTCCTTGGGTTAGGGCCGACCCTAGGTGCCTAAGACCCCTTTTGTATTATTATTCTTTATGCACTTGTCCATTTCTACAATTTATTTTTGAGTATTTTTTTATGCACGGTTAATTAGTTTGTTCATAGTATTTTATTGAACAATATTTGAGCACAAGATGGTAATTTTGGTATTAATTATATATTTTTAGTTAGCATATAAGTTCACTTTAGTTTCTAATAATTATTTTTTGTCCATCAATGTTGTTTTTGTTACTGCACATGCCCTTGCTTTTGTAGAGCTACGAGAAACTCTACAACAAACATTTTGTTGAATAAATCCTTGTAAAATTGACAATATGAAATGAAAATGAGTTCATCATTTCTCAACCTCCATTAGCTTCCATTTTCTTTCAAATGTTGCCCTTAACACATTTTCTTCATGGATTTTCTCTTGTAGCAATTTTCTTTTTTCTTTCAAAACTCATCCAAACTTACATCCAACTCATGTTTCATCTTATATAATATGTTAAAATGTCTCTGGAACCTTGAATATGGAATTTAGAAGAAAATACACCAAGTAGATTCCTTGACCTTGTTTGCTATAGAATTGCATTTTTCTTGCAGAATGAAGGTTTGAATATACATGTTTTATTTTAGTTGAGATTTTTCTTTCATTAGATAGTAAAATATACATGATTTCATTTCATCTTAGTTAAGTTGGGTTTCCTCCTTTCATTACAGATAGCATAAGTTTTCTTATTGTTCTTCATTTCCTACAATTTTGAATTTTTCTTGTAGCATAACATAGATAGAATGGTCTCTATGTAACTATATCTCATCTCAATATTTCCACCCTTATAAAAGTATTACTACATGCATAATTTTGACCCCTCTTAAGTTTTTACAAATCGTTAGTTGACTATTAAAGATGAGACCCTTGGATATGCAACATTATTACTTTTTGGCACTATTGTTGGGGAGGTGTCAGAGTAGGTATTGTCTTCTTCCCTAGTTGATTGACTCTTTCTCTCACTTCAATTTTTGTGAAAGCAATAAAATTTGCATTAGGTATTCTTCATTTTCAAAACAAAAAATTGCATTCCATTTTCATTCAAAAAGAAATATAAAAACATAAAAATATATTGTTTTTTTTTATGCCTCGAAGAGTTAGGGATAAATGAGGAAATTTCTTATCAAAAATCCCCACCTCCACAAGCCGTTTGCCTCCTTTTTCTGATTGCAATCCTCCTACCTTATCCAAAGGGAATATTGAGGCAATTTTAGGTGAGCATGAGAGGATATCTGAGGATATTGTAGAAGGAGAAAAACCTTCGCAACCCACCAATACCATGGCTAAAAATAGTAAACCTGAATTTATCATGTTCCCCAATAGATAAATATATGTAGAAGCAAAAATGAAAAACATCAACCCATCTATCCTTCTACACATTTATGGTTCAACTAATCAAGATCCTGACATTTTTATGGTTGAGTTTGTTGCAACTTACATAACTTATAATTACACAATAGATGGGAATGAGCTCAAAATATTCCCTTTCAGTCTTAAGGATGAAACCCTTTGTTGGCTCATGAGCCTAGAAGGGGCTACCACCACTTCATGGGAGTAGATGTAACTGTAGAGAAAGAGACACCATATATGAGATATTCATAATGACTCAAGGAGTAGATAAATCTTTGGAATTTTTTGAGGAAATATTTCAGTTGAGTTACAAAAGAGTGCACAACTACAATCTATATCCATATTCCTTGAAGTTGGTTTTACTACAAGGAGTCAGAGAAGAACTAATGGAAACACTTAACCTTCTAGCTAATGGAGAAATATATTATCTCAACTATGATGATACCAAAACGATATACAAAAATCATTCTAGAGCTACTAGGAAAAGAGGTAGAGAAAACAAAGGTTCTCTTCCTCCTCCAAAATTACTAAGAATGAAATAGGAGGTGTTAGTGTCAGTATATGCATACTTCCATCAGGGATCAAATCTGCTCTTTGCATTTACATTATAGGTGTCTCATACTGAATTTTTTTATCATTCCACTAGGTCATTCCAAAAAATGATCCACTGATGGTTGTCTTCTTCTTCTCAGAACATCTAATTCTCCCTCATCGGGTATATTTGCTGACCCTTCTTCATGCTTCATTCAATTATGGTTTTAGTTCTATTATTTTTAGAGTCAAGGCAGTTATATCTCCATTAGGTCTTAGGGCTCATTTCCAAAGGTCAAAAGCTTTGTTTTATTACAAATAAAGGGCAGAAAAGGTATGAGGAATACCAATAAACAAGAATGGTTGGTAGTTAGTCACGATTATTGTACAAAATCCTTATTTTGCTAATGTAATTTTCATCTCAAAAACATTGTTTTTTGAGATGAAAATAGAGTATTTTAGTTTGTTCATATCCTTGATGTAATTCAAGTCATTTTATGTAATAATTGTTCCGATAAGCTACCCACGACACTTCTCCTTGCTGCAAGAGAAGAATTATTGAAGAATTAGCTCAATCAAAGCATCATCCACCTGAAAAGAGACAAAGAAAGAGAAGCATCAAACGAAGATTTGAAAACAAATTAAAAATTTCCAAACAAGCATTATAAAGTGGGTTTTTCTATGGAAAAATCAAACTCATCCTCTAAATAAGATTTCAAAAGCATCTTTCAAACTTCATCATGCTTGTTTGATAAAGAGAGAAACCAAGTTGTTTGGAGCGAATTGGTGACCGAAGAAACCTTGGGCGCTATGCATAGAGCCCGAGTGTTGCACACAAGGAAACGTTGTGGGGTGCTTTGCATACAACCGAAGCACTGCACAGCTGTACATGGCACTACACATAGGGCACAAAACCATCAAAACATCCTAACAAGCATCCAAATCACTCCTTTTGCTACATAGAGCATTAAACCAGTAAGTATAATCCCTAAGTTGTCCTCCCAGCACTCATTTCAAGATTTTTTAGTTTGTTCACTATTAAAATTTTCAAACCCTAGGTTGTTTAAAAACCCTCCCTACTTATCATTTTCCTGTTCATTCCCATATCTTATTTTCATATCCCTAAATATAATCCCTATTTCATATTCACTACTATCAAATACACTTATCCCCTATACCTTAGTCCCCAAACAAAATCCCTAAACCCCTTCTTACAAAATAGTCCCTACTAAAAAATACCCCCCTGTCTCACTCTCACATCATACATATCTCATTCCTACATCACACAAACTCCTCTCCCCTTCCCCTATCCCTACTCACCATAACTCCCACTTCCTGATTACCTTCTCTAGGGTTTCTAAAGCTTCAAACTCAAAAACATGGATAAAGAGGATAAAGATTATGAGGAGGAGGAAAACAGTGGCAGTGAAAGCATGGAAGAAAACCACATAAGGGAGGCAGAATTATCAGGGAGGAACTATCGAACATCAGAGAGTTATAGGCTTCTCCTATGACTGTCTCTTATTTTAGGTATCTGGGATGTTATGAGTTTTTTGAGCAAGTACAAAGAGTTCAACATCATCCTGAGCTGACCAGGATTTTTGTAGCAAATCTCTGTGATAACAGGGTAACTCTTGCTGGGGTGACATTTGCAGTTTCCACCTCCATCTTTGTTGATTCTGCAAGGATTCCAAATGTGGGGGAAAATTTTTATAAAGCACAACATTTGGATTAGTGCTACTATGAGCCATACATCAAATCCAGGTACAGGAATGAAAAGAAGAGGACCTTCCCTTTCAGTTTCCTTCACGACAAGTATGCCTCTATGATGAGGATCATTATGAAGTATTTTACATGTGAAGGCAGATTTTCCAGACTATACACCTATCATATTAGGCTTCTCATGCACTTCACAAGAGTGAAAATGATGAACATCCCATACTTCTTATTCAAGAACATTGAGAAGATGGCCTACATTGTACATAAAAGGCCATATCCTCAACATATGAATAATATTTATCACTATTCCTTGATTATGATTATTGTGCTACATCATATCAACCTCCTCAACATCTCCTGGAATATATTTATTGCCACTGACATCTTCAATGGTCCTCAGATTCCTCCACCGGTGCCTCAAGAAACAGAAAGGCCTTCCAACAATATCAAATTAAAGACAAGTAAGAAGGCTAAAAAGACTAAAGTTGTTGAGAAGACAGGAACCTAAAAAACATATCAGAGAGGGGTTAGAAAGTTGCTTGTAGTGGATAGGCAAGTGTTTACTCCACTTGATGTGGAAGGGGCCTTTCCTTCTTCATTAGCTCATAGGAAAATGCTTACTCCACAAATGGTGGAAGGGGCTTTGCCATCTTCATCAACACAACAGGTGCAAAAAGGGAAGGAAAAGGTGCTAGAGTAAAGCCTCAATGATGAAGACGAAATGGAATTTGATTTGGTGGAACATAATGAACCAGAAAGACCACACATTCATCATGGCATTGAGATAGTCAACTTGGAGGCTATAGATGAGGCGTTAAATGAAAATATAATCATAAAGGAAGAAGGTGCACAGACCCAAGCACTGATGGACAACTTGGCGAGAGCTAAGTATGTCATCTCATACCTTGAGCAAGAGAACAAGCAGCTAAGTGAAAAATAGGTCCTCATGGAGCCAGAACTTCTCAAGGCAAAGATGCAAGATGACAAAAGCAAATTAGTAATGCAAGAGGAAAAGACCCCAGCCACCTTGACTATAGAACAAAGGCTTGAAAGGGAGATTGAAGAAGATAGAGAAACATGGCCTAACAGGGTCAATTTTCATTTATAAAAGCTACTAAAAATAGCCAACAGGGACAATCAAATCATCAGGCACATGGCTCACCATTATAGGACCCGAAACAAGATTTGTAACATAAGAGTCAAGCAAATGAAGACAAGGCTAAAACAAACCCTCAAAAGAAAAAAGGAGGGTGATAGGCTTAGGTTGCTTGCTGAAGCTTCCTTGGCTAACCTAGACTCTTGATGGTGGTGATCTCCCACAAATTTTGAGCAAGTTTTGAGATTTTTTGCATTTTTTGAAGAATTTAGCAGTTTTTGACACAAAATTTTTGGCTCTATGCACAGTGCCACTAGCATTTCACTTTTCCTAGGAGCATACAATAGCCAAAAGAAGACCACCATTAGATTCCTAATGATGTAAGCATGATCCTTGTGCATTTCCTAAGCTTTTCGAGCAACATTTGCTAGCCAAAAGGTCAAGAAACACCTAAAAAATCATGTTTTTGCCCCTATTTTGACCGTGGCACTGTGCATAGACATAGTATTGGGAGAATCCGGTTTTGTGGGGTAAAATTAAATCCAATTAGAAAACTAAAGGTAGATTTAGAAAGTAGACAGGATAGGCTTTCCAGTGCACTACTTTGAGCTCAATTTGGACACCAGGAAGGCCTCCAAATTGGCCATACAAAACGTGTTGTGCATGGCCTTCTGGCGCTGCGCATAGGACAATTTTCTGTTAAATTTTCACTTTACTATGCCATGACAGTAAATTTTGGATTTTATCTCATGGATGATGTTTTTATTGATGGAAATGGTGACTAGTCATGTAAATAAGATGAATATTATTCACTGGAGGGTAGATTCGTTGGATCAAAAGTTCTCTTGAAGTCAAATGAATCAATTTCCTCCCTTTTAAAGGCAAGTTGTTAGGGTTGCCTAGATTCCAGTTTCTTGTTCATTTTTTGATGGATTAGTTCCTCATCTTAAGGATTCGACCCCTGAGGATGGAAGGGGGTTGAATTGAGTTCTATAACTTCTTTTCCTTTCTCATTGTAAAGGGTTGGAATCAATGGTATGCTTATGCTTTGATTAGATATCATTTTGCATCAGTTACACTAGGAGATTAATGAAAAATTGCAGCTAATTCTTCGGGATTCATGTGATATGATTCTTAGTTCAGTTTTTCTTTTGTATTCATGTGCTATAATGTATTTTTGACTCCATTTCATAATTTCATTGTCTTTATGTGAATGTATACAAGTTTGAGAGGTAGAATCCATATCTTTTATGATATGTTTTGGGTAGACATTCCACAGTGTGCATTTTCTTCAGTTTAGGAAGAATCCAGGTGGTTTACATGCTCTTTCTAGCTCATCACCTATCTTTTCACCTCATCCATCAAGCCCTAAGGTTTTGATCATTGTGCCTACATTGCCCCATAGAACACCCTGTAGTTTGGACCTAATTTCCTTGCCCTAATTGTTTGGCTCTTTCTGATCTAGCAAAACACTTCAAAAAATCAAATCAAACCTTGTGCTACTATACCTAGCCTAATATCAGTTTCTTGATCCAGTGATTTTGGTTGAGATCCTTACAGAGAGAGCACTCTCCTAGCCTAGTAGGGCTTTGTACTTAGCTACGCGTGGCTTGTGGTTACCCCAAAATTGCCTTATTCAGCCTAAGGTTCAATCTAGTTGCTAACAGCTGGTATGCCAGAGGAAATAAAAAATGAGACATTACATATCTTTACTATTTAGTTGGATACACTATAGATCAAGAGAAATCAAGAAGAAGTAAAAATGAAATTAACTATATTTTTCCCTAAATGCACTAAAATACATCCTAAGAATGACTATCCATTAGATATCATAAAAATATGTTCTATATGTGAATAAAATCACTCTATTGACAAATGTCCATTTTTACCAAGTTTGAAAGCTATATATTAAGGAGAAAAAATGAGCACGGAATAGCTCTTCTTTCCCAATCAAAAGAGGCCACAAACTTCCAAGTAGTTTCAAAAAGGTATGAACTACCTCTCTCCTTTCAGTATGAATTATAATGCATATTTTAAACCTTAGTGTCCTCCTAACACTTCACCCTAGTCTATGCCCATTCCATGGCCTTATCCTCCCCAAAATATTATTGCTCCTTTTTAGCCATATTCACATGAACCTCCTCAATGGGGTAAATCATCCACAAGATGGAGGCCTCAAGAAGCCCAACCACCTACCTTGATGCCTCCTCCTCCTTAACCACACATACTCCAAAATAATCCTCCAAAACAACCTTAAGGTTCCTACCCAACTACACCCAAATATTAATAATAAGTAGGCTCAACTAGTCTATATTGGAGAAACCTCCTACCCATCTTATGTTGTAGATATTCAAGAGGAAAACCTTAAGTTTGAGAAGGTCCTTTTAGATTCTCACCCCCCTTATCCAAAAGAAAATATAGAATAAGAGAAGGTAGATACCACACCTCAAGTAGCTCAAACTAAGCCTTCCTATCCTGAAAAGTTGACCACTCACAAAGCACACACCAAGAAGAAACTAATCTTCTGGGGTAGTTGAAAAATGTGTGTATCAAGAGCCCTATCCTTTAAGCCATCAAGGATGTTCCTATCTATAATAAGTTCATATAAGAGGAATGAATTATAAGGCCAGGGAGGAAAATAAGATATTCCCTTACCATTAATGTCTCATGGTAGCTATTTGATCTTATGCTTGGGAGAGTCATTATCCCCAAGTACATAGATTGTGGGATCTCAATTGTAGATGTCCACATCAATGACATTGTAGTCACTAAAACTCTATTTTCCTTGGGATATGCGATAAATGTCATGACTAAGGACACTGTGCTCAAACTAAATCTTCAAGGATCTCTAAGGAGGACCACCACAATACTACAACTTACTAATAGGTCGACAATAACACTTAAACGTATCACTCAAGATGTTATGGTATCCATTGATTCTTTGGAGTATCCCACAAATTTCCTTATCCTTCAACCCAAGAACAAGTTTAATATATACCCTCTTATCTTAGGAAGACCTTGGTTGGCCACTATTGATGCCTACATTAGCTATACGAATGAAAATATGATTATCACTAATGGGAAATATAAATAGAAACTTGTATTATATCCACCTAATTAACCTCTCTTTGAGCATGATTTTCCTATTTGGGTAGAAAAATAAGGAGAAGAAGACCATTTTCTATCATCGCCCTGCCTTATATGTACATTAGAAACCACCATTAGCAATAGAAAAATGGATGAAGATAATGTAATTGAATTTATTTTTCAAAATAAATGCCCTATTGCCATGAATGTTGATGGCTTGAAAGTTGAATTTATAGGGAAACCTGGTTGTTCTCAAGACAATTCATGGGTAGTCCTGATAACAGTTGGTTCTAAGCAAATTAATGTGAAAACCATATAAATCATCCTTTCCAAAACCTTAAAAGTTTTCCCCTTACTTTTAGCTAATAAATAGGACCAATTGCTCTTTGTCTTGAAACAACATGTTGATGCATTTGTATGGGATTATAAGGAAATGAATGGAGTTCATCCTTATGTATGCACTCATCATATATACATCAAGGAAGGTCATAAACCTGTTCACCAACCATAAAAATGAATGAGCCTTGCATTAAAAGACATTGTAAAAGATGAATTATATAAATTGTTGGATGTTGGATTCATTGATCCAATCTTAGATAGTGAATGGGTGTCTCCCCTAGTCATTTTCTCTGGAAATAATGGCAAATAGAGAATATGTGTTGATTGTAGATAAATCAACAAAGCCACTAGAAAGGATAATTTTCCCTCAACTTTTATGGACCAAGTTCTTGAAGTCCTTGTGGGGAAAACGTTTTTCTCCTTCCTAGATAGGTTTAGTGGGTACGACCAAATCCACATCAACCTTGAAGATCAAGAAAAAACAACTTTCAATTTTCCTTGGGGAACCTTTACTTATATTTTTTTTTTCCATTTGGTCCGTGCAATGCCCCTGCCACCTTCTAGATGGTTTTGTTGAGTATATTCTCTAACCTTGTGAATGTTTGAGTGGAAATCTACTTGGATGATTTTACACCCTATGGGAATGATTTCCAAGAGGCTCCCTCAAACCTATGCAAATTTTTACAGAGGTGTACAGAAATGGAACTCTCCTTAAGCTATGAGAAATTCCTATTTTTGATGAATGAAGGGATAGTCTAGGGAACTTTCTCTTTGTAAAAGGAACCCAAATAGAACCTAAGAAAATAACCATCATCAAAAGGGTCTTGTTCCCAAAAAAAAAAAAAAAAAAAAATGTTAGAAGCTTCTAGTCTTTTTTAGATATTATCAAAGTTTCATTAAACAGTTTAGCAATATTGCTTCTCCTTTATTC
Source organism: Pinus taeda (assembly GCA_000404065.3). Taxonomy (NCBI): domain Eukaryota; kingdom Viridiplantae; phylum Streptophyta; class Pinopsida; order Pinales; family Pinaceae; genus Pinus; species Pinus taeda. The sequence goes on along the minus strand of APFE031080824.1, from coordinate 71,999 downwards.
TTACTACTAACAAAAGATGTAGAGTTTTTTTAAACAAATTTATGTGAGAAGGTATTTGAGCAAATAAATTAAAAAATAATGATTGAACCTATCCTCATATGTCCAAATTGGAATTTTCCCTTCCATGTCAATATCAATGCATTAGATAAAGTAATTGGGGCACCACTGGGACAAATTGAAGGTAAAATTCCCTATGCCATTTATTTTACTGTGGCAAGAATATGTCCAAACCCGAGCTTAACTATATATTTACTAAGAAATAACTCCTTGTTGTTGTACATCCCTTAAATAAATTTGGGAATTACATTACTGACTATCAAGTATTTGTATATATTGATTATGCACCAATCAAATATTAAATTAAAAAACTATATATGAATGCTCACATAATTAGGTGATTACTATTGCTGCAACAATTTGATCCAACTATTGTTAATAAAATTCAAAAATAAAGTGTTGCAGATTTTATTTCAAGACCAACCCTGTCTATAGATGATGGAGAATTGGTGGATGACCAACTCCCTAAAAATCATTTATTTTCCATGTCACTCTTATCACCATGGTTTGTTGACACAACCAACTTTCTAGCTATTGTCTAGTTCCCTTCTCACTTACCTTCAAAGGAGAAAAGAAAAATTGTTAGGAAAAGTGCCTCTTATACTAGGATTAGGGGTAGCCTCTTCAAGTTGGGGCCCAATTAGATCATTAGAAGATGTGTGAGGGAAGATGAAGTTAATGAAATCCTCTCAGAATTTCCTGATGGACATTCTGGGGGCCATTTTGCTGCCAAGAGAACAACCTATAATATACTGCAAGCGTGATACTATTGGGAAACCCTACATAAATAATCCTAAAGATACACAGTATAATGTCATGAATGCTAAAGGATGGGGAAACTCACTCATAAGGATGAAAATCATTTACAAACTCAAGTGTCTTTGTGATCCATTTGAAAAGTGGGGCATGTACTTCATCTGTCCCATTAATCCTCCATGTGGATAAAAGAGATACATTATTATGTGCACTAACTACTTGAATAAGTGGGTAGAGGTGAAAGCAATAAAAGTAGTGACCAAGCAGAAAGTAGCTGAGTTTCTAAGCGAAAAAATCTTCTATAAGTTGGTTTTCTAATAGAATTGGTGATAGACCAAGGTTCCCATTTAACCTTTAGAATGATTGAGGGGATCATGAAGTAACATCACATCCAACGTTGGAGGTCTAATCGATATCACCCTCAAGAAAATGTGAAGTAGAGGTTACTGATATAGTATTGGAAAGAACCCTGACCAAAGTGATCAACAATAGTAAAAAGGATTGGGCAGAGATACTTGTTGAGGCTACCTAGGCCTACAACACCACTTGGAAGACCACTACTAGGTTCATGTGCATATGAGCTAGTATATTTAAAGAAGGCCTTATTATATATTGAGTTTGAATACAAAAAACTGAGGATGGAAACCTAGCTCAACATGGATCTCACCAAAGCAGATGAAGAAATTTTGCAGTAATTAAATTCACTTGATGAATAAAAGATGTAGGTCATATTGCATAAAGAAGTGCTCCGACTTCAAATAAAAATATGGAATGACAAGCATATCAAAACTAGAGTCTTCCAAGAGGGTGATCAAGCCCTCTTGTATGAATCTAGGTTTAATATTTTTAAAAGGAAGATCATGACCAGATGGATGTGACCTTATCTAGGTCAAAAATCATAGATAATAGTTCAATCAAGATTAGAACAATAGATGAAGAGAAGATTCCACTTTCAATAAATGATTATCGATTGACATTCTACAAGAATCCCCTCTCCAAGGTTAAATTAACTGATTCAATAAGTAAGGAGTCGAATTTCATTGAGAATGTCATATATACCAATCCACTCAACCTCTAACCAAAAGGAAAGAAAGAAAAAAGGAAAAAAAGAAAAAAGAGAGGAAAAAAATATCAATTGCAAACCAGCTTTGAGGTACTTAAGGTAGACCCATTAGTTGAAAACCCATATGAGGAAACTTTTCAGTTTGAGAAAAAGAAAAATAATACAGGTACCTAGGTGAAAACCTCCATTGAGGCACTTGGGGCAAATGTACTAGCTAAAAAACTCCATGAGGTAGCTAGTGGGCTTGAAAAATGAGAAAAAGGATAAAAAAATAAAAAATGGAGAAAATTATGATGAAAAATGTTTTATCTTACCTTAATTTGTGTGCAGGTATCATAGAGAGAAAAAAAGATCAAGAATAGTTATACATACCATCCTAATGTGGAGTCGTTTGTAGATTTGGGGGGTGGTCGGGCCAACAAGCTTGCATGCCTGACCTTAGCCCCGGGTCATGTTAACTACCATACAACCATTGCAAAGGAGTGAAGTGGGGCAACATGGAAACATGAACCTATCCCCCAGCCATATGGGAACTACCTGTGACGAGAGCGAAGGAGGAGGAGGTGGGTCATTAAGCCCCAACCCGGAGTCCTAGTGAACACCACAAAACTAATGGTTGGGGTGTTAGAGGAGGGGGGCTGGCATGTGGCCCAACCCGTGACAATATGGTTGATGACGTGATGAGGAGTAGCGAAGTCGGTGGATGTGTGTCCTCTATCCCATTCCCATGACTATATCATGCACCATAGAATCAAATATGAGGGCTAAGAGTCGATGCACATGCCTTATTAGCCTAATTAAATGTTCGATAATTTGCACTAATTTCAATGAAATTTTTGTCGTGCCCATACTAATTTGTCACTTGGAAATTCGTCCAAAGGAGGAAAATGTTTCCAGTTTTTCTAATTTTGTGAATTTGTAGGACAAATAACAGAGAGATGGAGAAGGATGCCTAACTTGGCCATTTTTCAACCTTTTTGAGCCCAAGAAGAGCCTAGGTAGGGGTTTTTAGGTGTTTTGGACATAATGGTGACAATATTTTTGTGATTTTAGGATTGTATGTTGATTTAATTTACATTTTGAGCATATAATATAAAGGGCCAACATTGGAAGGTGAACCCATAGACGTAGTCTAGGAGGGGTGAACTCTGTTGTCAAATAGCTATTTTGTGATGCTGCATGTTGTCTATTTTTCTCTCGTGAACTTTTCAAAACTTAACTAAAATTTTTATGTGTTTTTAAAATTTCGATCTATTTCCCACAAGACATAAAATAGGTTGCAAACTTATTCAAGAAATAATCAATTTTTTATTTTAGATTAGTTTGGTATCAGAGCATGGCTATTTTCAAGGTTTGACTATTTTTGCAAGTGTTTTTGAATGATTACAAGGTCTAAATTGAAGAGCAGAGAAGGAGTACTTGAAGAACCAAACACTCAAATTGGTTCAAGGAGGTCAAAAACTCCAAGAAATCCACCAGTCATGGCACATGAATAAGGACAAGAGTTGATGTATGAGGATGGGAGAGCTTTCAAGAAAGCTTTCTATGATATGTCAGAGATGATGAAAGTGTTGTACAATGGGAGGAAAACATGGTTATAAGTAGAAAGTTATAATCAACCAAAATGTAATGGTGGTGATGGGAGAAAGCCTCCACCTCCACCTCCGCCACCTCCATCTTCAACTGCATCCTCACATCTTTCTTCTCCCTCTTCAACACCTAGACATACTCCTCCTAGATCTCCAAGAGGAAATGCTAAGTCTCCTTTGCTTAAGCTTGATGTGAAGTTTGAATTGTCTATGTACAATGGGGAAGTAAATGCTAAAATGTTGGATATTTGGGTTCATCAAATTCAAGTCTATTGCAAGATTCAAAAGATTAAGGGTGGTGTTACAAAGATCCAACTTGCTTCTCTTCATTTGGAAAGTGCAACCCTCATCTAGAGGAAGGCAAAAACTCAAGAATATTTTAAGAAAATTGGTAAAATGATCTCTTCTTGAAATGACTTATAACTGCATTAAGAAGGAAATTTTATCCATTAGCTTATATGCAAAAATAAATTATGGATTGGAAAAATTTTAGACAAGCTAAAGGTCAGAGTGTCCAAAGTTACACACTATTCACACCTAATCTTTCGGAATAGGAAATCCATGTACATATTGTAAATAGAAAAAATAAAAGAATTTGGAAGACAAAGAGACATAGGGAGATGAAACCTAATAGTCTCCCTCTCGTTTTATATATTCATATTATCTCTTAATGTAAAGGAAAAAAATTCATTCAGAGTTACTCCTAGCCTAACATGGTATCAGAGCCAACCCCTATTTTTAATTTTTTTTCTCCTTCTAACTCCTCTCTCCCTTCATATAAAATATGTCCTTGATTCCTTAGGTTGTGCACTAAATGCTCTATCTCATCATTGTTCATTATTCTCTGCATTGAGGATTGTTAATAGTCACAAAATAGATGTTACAAGGAAACCATCGATACAGTGGTGAAGTCCCATCATATGCAGATAGACAATGCTTGTGGGCTCTGAGATTGAAGGAGCTGAATCATTTTGAAGGGAGTTAAGTTGGATGATGAACTTGTGTTGGTCGCTCTTGTGTGTACGCTATACTGGAGACAAAGAAATTGATTTTTTTCGTATAACTCATTGATTCATTTGTATGCTGCATTAAATACTGATAGAGAACCATGGTGAACACTTCCTAAATTGAAAGATGACTACATTGAATTGAACACTAGACAGAGATGGTGCATGATTGTGTGTTGAATGTGCTACGAGATGGCATGGATTAAGGTATGCAGCATGGAATGTTTTTTTTTAAATATGTTGAATGAAGTGTTGGATTTGCGTTGAAAATTCTTGAAGACTGAGCCTTGGTGTGAAGTTACCATTCCTTAAAAGAATGTGTTGAATATTTTAAAAGGCCAAATGGTATGCTTTAAAATTCAATGAAGTTTTTTATTACAACATTTGCATATGCTGAAATCAAGGCATAGGCCTTGATTGCAACATCTCTAAATAAAGAGGCAAGTCTCCATATTTCTCCATTTTCAGAAGCCTTTAAATCCTTAAAGAAGTTTAAGGAATTGTATGACTCACACTCTAAACTTGAAGTTGTTTAATTGATAATTAAATTGTTCAGTCTTGAGTAGAAAAATGATGACCATCTTGCCTTAACATTAGAAATTAGGTCCATTATGCATGGAATAAAAGTCATCAGTGTTGAAATAGATATTCCTCTCATATCTTATGTCAAGGAACTATATCCCACTTATTCACATTATCTTGAGTCATTTCAAGCAAGTGGTAACCTTAAGGAGATTACCTTTGACTCCCTTGAGAAGAAGTTTGATGAAAGAGAGAAGGATTTTGGGAAGAAGAAAACTCCTTAGTATACTAAAGAAGCTATGCGCCTTGCGCAAAAAGAGAAGAATCATGCACAAGATTCTTCTAGAGGAAGAGGTGACTGAAGAGGAAGAGGAAGGAATAATTTTAGAGGCAGGGGGGTTGACATTTCCATGAAAGTTATAATATTCATTGCATACGATGCAATAGAGATGGACATCATGCTTCTACTTGTAAGTTGCCTTGGGACACAATAAAGTAGGAAAGAAATGAAGGAAATGGTAAAACACCTAAAAAAGGGAAAGAAAAGCACATGAGTCTGCTCATTATGTTGTGGCACATTGCAACATTGGAGTAACTAAGGACTTATTCAATGCTTCACTTTCTTCATGGAAAGATGCTTGGTAGCTTGATTTGAGAGAAACTTGCCACATGAATTTCAGAAAAGATTTCTTTGAAGAATTCACTGATAATGTTGATGGAGTAGTATACTTTGCAGACAAGTCAAAACTCAAGCCATCAGGGTTTGACACCATCAAGCTCAAATTTTTTGGTCTTCCAGATTTTCTTCTACATGATTTTCTATACCTCTCGGAGTTGAGGAGAAACTCATTTTCTTTGGTCCACATGTACCAACAATTAGGACACTCCATTCATATATTTGATGGAAATATTGAGGTTATAAAAGAATCAGATCACTCACTTGTCATGAAAAAGGATAGAAGAAGAAATATTTATGAAGTTGTAAGGAACCTTTGCTCATACACATAAATTTTCATACAATTCTCACTATGATGAAGGTACATTTCCATCAAGTCTTTTATGACATGCTAGATTTGGACACTTGAAATATGAAAACCTCTGTTTGTTGAAGAAAAATTATGTTACTGGTTTGCCTACTATCCCTAGGAAACTTAAGTAATGTGATTCTTGTATCTTAGGAAAGCACAAAGAAAAGTCTTTTCATGATTCTCATTCTAGAACACATAGAAAACTTGAATTCATTTATTATGATTTGTGTAGCCCAATGCCTATTCCTTCTGCAAATGGTAATAGATATATGATGACGTATTGAGAATGAGTATTCGGAATATCAACCACAATAATAATTTTTAATGTCAAAGTTTGAAGTCTACAACAAGACTCATCATCATATACATCAAATGGTAATAAAATATGATGACATTTATTGACGACTACGAGAATATGTTGGGTTTATTTGTTGAAGAACAAATTTGAATCTTTTGAAACATTCAAGTACTTTCATGATGGATTGAAAATGATGCATAGCATCATATTGGATCTATTCGTACTCATAATGGAAAAAAATATACATCAAATGAATTTGAAAACTATCTTCTCAAACATGGGATGAAACATCAAACAACCATGCCTTATAATCCCCAATAGAATGAAGTAGTTGAAAGAATGAATAGAACAATCTTAAATATGCTACGTTCCATATTTTCAAGAATGTTAAGCTAATGTTTTGGGCTAGTGCAGTTCTATGTGGTGTGTATATATAGAATAGGTTTTCATCTAATTCTATAAAAAAATATACTCCCTATGAAATGTGGTATGGCCACATTCCTTCGGTGGGACATCTCAGGGTTTTTGGTTCCACCTGTTATGCCTTGATACTCGAGGAACAAAGAAACAAACTCAGTGCAAGGAGTCACAAATGTATCTTCTTAGGGTACTCAAATACCTCCAAAGCATATTGTCTCTATGATGAAGTCAATGAGAAGTTAATAATATCTAGAGATGTGATCTTTCTTGAATATTCCAAGGTTGACAATGTTGTTGAGCGATAACTTGGTCACTTGTATAGATTTGAACATGAAAAATATTTTTAAGAGTTTGATAATGAGATTCCACCTCTTGAAGGGGGATTCCTATATTGGATCAATATGTGGAATCTTCTTCTGAAGTACTCTCTCCCCTGCAATAATTTTCATCCATTGATGACACTTTGAGTGATGAGATTGACATAATTGGGAGACTAAATCTTGATTCAACCCCATCTTATTAAACTAGGCATTTTGGGTCATCTAGTAAAGGTCGTCCAAAATGGCTGAAAAAGACACTTGAAAGTGTTTGTCATGATGAGGTTGGAAAGACAGGAACAAGAAGATTAAACATACATAATGGAGGTAATGTAGATGAGTTTGATTCACCTGTTGATATGGATGTTTCTTATGATTGTGAACTAAATTTGTCTACGGATTTTTAACCAACTTCCTTCAAAGAAGTCGCTTCTCATGATGAATGGAAAGAAGCGATGCAAAAATAATATGATGATTTGATAAAGAATAATACCTAGGAGCTGGTTCATCCTCCATTGGGAACCAAACCAATACGCTACAAGTTGGTCTTCAAAAGAAAGTATAAAGCAGATGGCTCAATTGACAAGCATAAAGCCATGTTTGTCGAAAAATGTTTTGCATATAAGGAAGGGGTTGAATATGAGGATACCTTTTCCCACAAAACAAAATGGGTTACCATCCAAACACTCTTTTCCTTGACAACTCAAAACAGTTGGAAAGTCCATAAAATGGATGTAAAACTGCTTCATTGAATGGAGAACTAGAAGAGAATGTTTTTATGTCCCAACCAGAAGGAATTGTTGTGAACGGTTAAGAACACAAAGTATGAAAGATTTTAAATTCCTTTTATGTCCTCAAGAAAGCACCATGAGCCTGGTACGAGAAGTTGACTGAGCATATTCTAAAACTTAAATTCAAACATTATGATCTTGATGATGCAACTTTGTTTGTCAAGAAAGTTGGAAAAAAAATTGTATATCTTGTGGTGTATGTAGAGGATCTTTTGATGACAAGGAACAATGAGAGGTAAATTGCATCCATAAAGAAAGAACTGAGGGAAGGTTTTGAAATGGAAGATTTGGGCTATGTTCACTACTATCTTGCTATTGAAGTAACCCAACATCTGAAGTTTATATTCCTCTCTTAGAAGAAGTACATTAGCGATATGTTGAATAGGTTTGGCATGGATGAATATAATCCTTTGACTACTCTAATGGAAAAAAACTTAAAGCTCACATCCACTAATGGGAAAGAATTTGAGGACAAAGTATAGAAAATTCATAGGAATTATCAACTACCTGACTACTACCGGAGAAAACATTTCATTTGTTGTTGGAATCCTCTCCAAGTTTATGCAAAAGCCTTGTGGGGGTCATTGGTCTGCTGCAAAAAGAGCTCTGAATTACTTGAAGGGAACTCAACACTTTGGACTCAAGTATACACATGTGGGTGACTTTAGCTTGATTGGATAATCTTATTCAAATTTCAATGGAGATAAATAAGTTGGATTATCTACTTTAGGTGATGTTATGAGTCTTGGATCAAGAGTTGCCTCTTAGAGGTCATGTAAACAATCAGTTCTAGCATATTCCACAACTGTGACAAAATATGTGGTAGTAATTGAAGCAACGAAGGAAATTCTGTGGATTAGGAAACTTATGGAAGATATGCAGGAGAAACAAGTACATTCAACTCCTTTTTTGATTAAAAACACTCCTACAATAAAGTTTCCCAAGAACCCAAATTTTCATGATCAAACAAAGCACATCAATACAAAATATCATTTGATTTGACATCATGTTGAGGCCAAAACAATCCACCTATGACATTGTTCCACAAATGTTCAGATTGCAGACATCTTCAACAAAGCGCTTGGAAGGGAAAAGTTTGAAAGATTCAGAATGATTCTTGGACTCACCAACATCCCTTTTGATTAAATGGGGTAATGTTAACACCTAATATTTGGGATTAGAAAATCGATGTACATATTGTAAATAGAAAAAATAAAAGGAGTTGTAAGATGAAGAGACATTGGGAGATGAAATGCAAATAATCTCCCTCTCCTTGTATATGTTCATATTATCTCTTAATGCAAAGGAAACAAATTCATTTAGAGTTACTCCTGGCCTAAAACACACAAGAATTTAGAAGAAGAGTGTTAATCTTGGGTGTTGATTTGTCTTCACAATATACTCTCATTAAATACATAGGTGGATTACATAGTTATTTGAAACATACTATACTTATGTTTAATCCCACCAATATAGAGGACCTATGTGTTGAGGCAACTCATTTAGAATCAAGAGGAAATAATGTTCCTCAAGGGACTAGCAAGAAACCATCCAAATATGGAGACAAAGGAAAGGGGGAGTTTAAAGGAAAAGGAAAAAAGAATTATATAGTCAAGAAGAAGGAGAGAAGCTTACCTATAAAAATTGCTCAAAATAAGGCCATGATGAAAACCGTTTTTGGAAAATATATCTAGAAATGAGACCAAAGAAGTTCAATAACAAGGGGAAACAAAAGAATGTTGCAACAACTCAAGAAGATCTAGGATCTGATTCAATAGACAAAACCAAAATCAAAGCCATGGAAATGAAAGGTAAAACTTCTAATGCAAGTACTAGTTCTTCTAGTAAGCTTAATGAATCTCAAATTGATAAAGAAAGAAGTTAGATTTTAAATATAAAGGTCATTACAAAACATACAAAAGTTGATACATTGTTTGATAGTGGATCCCAAGCCAATCATATCTCTGAAGCAATTATCAAGAAAATAAATTTAGAGACCACACCTCATAACCTTACCCTTTCGGTTGTGTATTTGAAGATGCTAATTTTATAGATGATGTAGAACTTGATGTCGTACCACTTGACATATGTAGAATTGTTTTAGGGAGTCCATACTTGTATGACCAAAAAGCCATATTCTATAGTCATGAGAAAAAAATCATCTTTTTAGTTAGGAGTTGAGTATATCATTAGAGAACATCACAATTAGATGAACTTATCTCTTGTAAGTGTTGGTCAGATGAAAGGCTTGTAAATGCTAGTAATAATTTTGTGTTGTTGATGATTAATGCTAAATATACTGTTGAATCTAAAGCTTTTAAAGGATGTGATTCTAAACTCAAGCATGATTTGGTTGAAGTTATTAACACTTATGACAAGATGTTTTAGGAACCTGAAGGGTTTCCTCCTGAAAGAGGAATGCAACATGAGATTCACTTGCAACAGGATGCACCTATTCCAAGCATAGGCATGTATAGAATGTCAATTTTGGAGAATGAAGAAATAAAGAAACAAATTCAAGAGCTACTTGACAAAGGGGTCATCGGGCCTATAACATATCCTTGTGGGTATATTATTGTCTTGGTTCCAAAGAAGGATGGTACATGGCACATGTGTGTGTGTGTGCTTTAAAGATTTGAATAAGATCGCGATAAATAATCGATATCCTCTTCCTTGCATTGATGATTTGCTAGATAAGTTAAAGGATGCTGTTTACTTTACTAAGTTAGATTTGAGAAGAAGTTATCATCAAATAAGGATTGTTGAAGATGATATTTGTAAAACTTATTTCAAGACAAAAAAAGGTTTGCTTGAATGGTTAGTTATGCCATTTGGGATTTGCAATGCACTTGCAACATTCATGAGAGTTATGAATGATGTGTTGAGACCATTCCTTGATGATTTTGCCTTAGTCTACTTAGATGATATTCTGATTTTCAGTAAGACTCATGAAGAGCATGTCAAGCAAATAAAACAAGTTTTAGATGTATTGAAGAGAGAGAAATTTCATTTGAAGATGTCTAAGTGTGAATTCGGGAAGACCTCTTTGGTTTATTTTGGTCATATTGTAAGGGGTGTGAATTGAAGATTGATCCCTCAAGATTTGATGTTATTGTGAATTGGCCTAAACCCAACAACATAACAAAACTTAAGAGCATTTTGGGAGTAACCCAATATTGGAGAAAACTTATAGCTAACTTCTCACTCACTGCAGCACCAGTATTAGATGATTTGGCAAGCGCGAAACATGTATTTTCAGTGGGGAGGAAAGCAACATACTTCCTTCGACACATTGAAAGAGAAAATTAATACAACACCAATTCTAGCACTTCCATATCTTAAGCAGCCATTTGAGATTCAAACCGATGTAAGCAATTATTCCATGGGAGAAATTTTGATGCAATAAGGTAAGCCAATTTGTAATCATTCTGAAACCTTTACCAATGCAATAATTATCTATCCAACTTATGATAAAGAGTTGTATTCTTTCTTACAAAGCATGAGGAAATGGAAGCATTATTTGATGGGTAAGGAAATGATTATTCATACTGACCATCAACCTTTGCAATATTTACAATCGCAAACCAAGTTACAACAAGCTAGATATTCAAGTGGATGGGATTCCTACAACGATTTCATTTGATAATTAGGTACAAGAAAGGTATATACAACAAATTTGCTGATATGTTATCAATGCCTATTGTTAATGCATCTATCATTCTTAATCATAAATCAATCATGCTTGAAATTTATATTAAACACTATGTGAAAGATGATGATTTTAAAGATGTTTATTGAAATTTGATTCAAGGAAATCATGTTTAAGAGTTAGATTATCATGTTCATAACAAGTCATTGTATCATCTTGGTAAGGTATTTGTTCCACAGGGTGAAAGAGTCAATGTCATAAAGGATACCCACACTTCTCTTATTATTGGTCACTTTGGTGTAGGAAAATTAGTTACACAAATTCTTAGATATAGTTATTGGCCTCACATGAATGAAATTGTTTCAAAATATGTAAAGGGATGTTCCATGTGTGCTACTATCAAGCCTAGCAATAGGAAATTGGGTTGCACACTCCACTTCCTATTCCTTCTCATCATTGGGAAAGTACTTCTATGGATTTTTCAAGGGGAATACCAATGTCTAAGAAATTACATGATTATCTATATTTTTTTGTTGATCATGTTAGCAAACTATGTGTTGATGCCATGTAAGAAGCAAGTTACAACCAAATAAATCACAAAGAGTTTCTTCCAAAATGTATGGGTTCACTTTGGGTTTCCCACTTTTATTATTTCTGATCGAGATTCTCTACTTTTCAGGAAGTTTTGGTCAAGTTTATGGGAACTCGTGGACACCAAGTTGAAGAGCACAACATTTCATCCACAAACTGATGGTCAGACAAAAGTAGTGAACAAAAAAATAGAGCATCTCCTTTGTGGATATTTTGGTAAGAATCCTAAAATTTTAGATGATAATTTACATTACATCCAGTATGCCTACAATCATGCCAAGCATTCATCTACAAAAATATAACTGTTTGAAGCTTGTTTGGGTTATTTTCCAAAGTCTAATTTGGATTTCATCTTAAGTAAATATATTACAGTAGATGGACATAGTGATGTGGACAAGGCCAAGCATTTCATTGAACAAATTTGGCTAGTGCATCAAAGAGTACAAGAGTAGCTTGAGAAAAGAAAAGCCAAGTACAAAGAAAGGCATGAAAAGCATTGAGTTGATCATGATTTCGAAGTGGGAGATAAATTTTGGTTGTATATTAGCAAGGAAATACTTCAAGGTGAAGGTAAAAGGCTCAAGCCAATCAGATATGGTCCTTTCAAAATCTTGGAGAAGATTGGTAACCATGTTTTCCAATTAGATTTGCCACCTTATATGCAAATTTATTCTATTGTGAATGTGAAAAACTTGAGATTGTATGAACCTCCAATGATTGATGATCATGAAGAGAATGTTCAGATTCCATCCATTGAATATTTTTCTCCTGAATATTTAGATGAGTTGCAGGAATACTCAATTCTTGACAGGAGAATAAGGACTTCACATAGAGGCAATGTGGAGTACCTTCGAGTGGGGTTGAGAGGTACAAATCCAAGTAAATCAAGGTGGATTGAGATAGATAATGTGAGGGAGATGTACCCTCAATTACTTTCTAAGTAAAAATATACTTTTGGTGGTTTAAAGCTTCTAGTGGGGAGGAATGATCTAGGGGATAAAAAATATGTACAAAAATAAAATTACTCAAAATTACTCAAAACTGGTGCCAAATCATAGTTCTCATCATTTTGATTCAATGATGCTTGAATCACCTCAATCTAACATTGTATGAGAAATTTATCACGTTCTGAAGTTTTTGGCAAACAATTAAAAATTCAACTTGCAAGGTCGACTGGGATGCTGACTCAGCATGTCGTATAGTGACATCACACTAACGTCAGCAAGATGAGTGGGAAGGTATGGTGGTTAGATGAGCCAATCCCGTGCTTACATGTGGTAGATGATACAGGTTGATTTGGAAAATTTTTATTGGTTCTTTGGTTTTGGTTTGTCCAATTAGGAGGTGCCATGTGGCCCTTGGGATTAGTGAAAACTATTGTTAGGTCGACCGACTGAACTAGGGGTGATTTTAGGGGCGAATGTTTGCCCTTTGGCGAAATTAAGGGGTTTTAAATTTTTAGTGGGCGAATATTTTGTATCATAGTACATTTTTACAAATCACCTCAAATAGCCCACCTTATTTTAAGGGAGAGGGTTAAAAAGGTAAATTTAGCCCTTGAAATTAGGAGTTACAACCTTCCATTCGCCCATTTTCAAGAATAGGTTTTATTTAAGTGAATCC
>APFE031080824.1:38197-57708 GCA_000404065.3 Pinus taeda | reverse complement strand
ATGAATTTGAATTTTTCTTGGTTTTATATATAGTATTAGGTTTTTTCTCATGCTTTCTGTGAATGGCACGGGTGAATTTTTATCTTACACCCACTAGATTATCGATATGTAATTTCGGTAATTTTGATTTCAAAAGATATTTTAAAGAAATGCAATGATTTCATTTGTGTATTCAATAAACACAAGATTTTATAATTGAGTAAAATATTCGCCATGCCTGGTGAGAGATTCGCAAAAAAATTATATATACATATCATATTATTGATAAAATCGCCTTCCATTTTTCCTATATACCATGGAGATTCGCCCATTTATTATACATGTAAATTTAGGGGGGGTTCTTAAAATTTTCCCTGGACTGAACTAATAGGGTTTCACCTTGCAACCTCCACCAAATTATCTAACTGATTTATCATTCCACTTTTTAAGTTCTTATTTTGTGTATATGGTGTGGTTATATTTAAAGTGGAGTCATTGGTGGATTTAGGGGGTGGTCGGGCCGACAGGCTCGCCCAACCGACCATGTCCTCAGGTCGTGTTAACTACACAAACGTGGTGGAGGAGTGAAGTGGGATGGGGCCAGCATGTGACCCTAGCCTCGAGCCATATGGGAACTACCTGTGACTGGAGCCAAGGCGGAGGGGGTGAGTAGTTAAACCCTAGGCCCCGATCCCAAGTAATACCGTTGAACCAAGGGTGGGGCTGTAAGAGGATGAGGGATGGCGTGAGACCACAGCCATATGCCCCACACTGTGACTAGGAGTAGTAGAGACTATGGGTATGTGGCCTTTGGCTAACACCCCTGGCCATATCGTGTGTCATAAGATCAAATCCAAGGGCTAAGAATCAACACACAAGCCTTATTTTCTCAATTAAATGTTCAATAGTTTGCACTGATTTCGAAAGAATTTCCACCATGCCCACACTGATTTGTCATGTAGAATTTATGCTAAAGGAGGAAAATGTTGCCAATTTTTCCATTGTTTTGTATTTCCAAGACATATAATAGAGAGATGGAGAAGGAGGCCTAACTTAGCCATTTTTTAGCCTTTTTTGAGCCCAAGAAGAGCCTACGTAGGGGTTTTTGGGTGTTCTAGACACAATGGCGGTATTAGTTTTGTGATTTGAGCATTGTATGTTGATCTAATTTACATTTTCAGCATATAATATAAAGGGTCAACATTGGAACCTAGACCCAGAGATGTAGCTGAGGAGGGGTGAACTTCGTCATCAAATTGTTGTTTTGTGATGTTGCATGTTGTCTATTTTTATATGTTTAAATTTGCAAAACTTAACTAAAATTGTAAATTTTATTTGTTTTTTCAATTTCGATCCATTTTCTATAAGACAAACTAGCTTGTTTTTATTTCAAGAAACCTTCAATTTTTAATTTTAGATCATGGGCATTGGCCTGAAGGCCAACCTTGAAAAGTGGCACAAATATCACAACCGCTGGCACATAATAGAGCATTTGGGGTCATAACCACATGGATACATGCTTATGGGTGCAATTATAGCCTTCCAATAGCATGGATGTTGTGTTATGGGTGTGGTTATGGTGTCCAGCCAGTGAAAAAGAATTCCAACTTAGGGATTGATCACCTGGGGTGGTTGTTGGGCTCCTAAGTGATCTATAGTCACTAAGGGATATCATTTTTCTTTCGGTTTTTTGGCCCCACTTCCATAAGTAGAACTTGGAGGCCAGGTCATATCATAGTGAAACTCAACCCATGTTTACCCTGGAGAGCTTGTAAAAGTGGGTAAATGTGGGGTGGGGCATTATAGGGTGGTATAAAAGCTTCCAAGTTCAAACAATTGGACTAGATGGAATAAATGCATATTGTTATGCATGCATGTTAATTATATATGAGTCTGCTATGTATGCATTGTGGTGTTTATGGTTGTCATGTATGAAGTTAGTGCTACAACTTTGTGTTATCATGCATGCCATTGACATGTTGATGTCATTATATATATATATATATATAATATATATAATATATATATATAGTATATATATATATATCATGCTAATATGGATGATTATGTAGCAGATGGGATAGCCTCCCCTTAAATACATCAAGGTCTTATTTTCATTGCAATTTCTATTTGGTTTATTTAACATGGTATGTTTGATGGAAAGAGAATATCAATGAAGAGGAGAATGGTGGAATATAGTTCACATTTCTCCCCTTACATGCCTGATGTGAATTCAGTGGAATGGGAAAGTTCAATCCAGCAACAAGGAGAAGAATATTCTCCTAATCTAGTAGATACACTAAGGAGTCTAAGGGTAGAGATAAAAAGTTTCAAGACATATAATAACAGGATGATTGAGGCACAATAAAGGCTTGCCAAATATCAGGAAAATCAAACATAAGTTAATTTAGTCGTCCTTCAGAGTCTTTCATATTTGTATAAGTAGGGAAACGTCTGGATCAATCATGGACATAAGGAAAATACTAATGGGGCATATGGTAGCTGGAATCATAGAGGACATAGGTTGGACAAAGATGACAAAGTAAGAGGTGGTAGATCTTTGGATACACATGAAAAGAGGGGTAGTACTTATGGATTTCACTCTAGTTCTGGTTCCGAGAGACATCAACACCATCATCATTATCATCCTTATAGGAGGAGTGAGAGGGGATATATGCCAGAGGAGTTCAAGGAATCGAAACCTCCTACATTTGATGGAGAGATGAAGAGATCAAAGGATGCAGAAGATAGGTTTCTTGGGATGAAGAAGTTTTTTAGATTGCATGATTATTCAGAAAACATGAAATCCAAGATAGCCACCTTCAATCTCAAAGGGAAAGCAGACAGATGATGGGAAGATGTAAAGCATGTCAGAGGCATTAAAGAAGAGGAGTTTATTTGGGATGACTTTGAGAGACTCTTCAAGAAGAAATACTTGTTTGAAAGATATTATGGTGATAGGGCCAAGGAGTTCTATGAGCTGAAGATGGGTTCTATGACAAATTATGAGTACACTAGAAAATTCCTGGAGCTATTGAGGTATGTGCCTTATCTTAAGGATGAAAAAGTAAATATTCAAAGGTTCATTAGTGGGTTTCAGTAGCATTTAAAGTTAGATTGAGTATGATGGGCCTCGGTCATTGGAGGAAGCCATTAGAAAGCTGAAACATTATTAAGAGCAAACAAAGCATAAGCCTGAGCCTGAGCGTGATTGGAAAGGGAATGATAATACTAAAGGAAAATATCCTTAGAAGTGAGGATACCTCATGATGTAGGTGATAAGGAAAATGTGGCACTTTCAAGAAGTTTAATGCAGTTAAGAGAGGACTTGGATATCAACCTCAGAAGAAGAACAAATGCGATGGTAGGAAACCTTTGAGGTGTTGGTATTGTGGTGGAAAGCATTGTAGGAGGGATTTCCCATCATACCAAGGTGGCAGACCTCATTTTTATAGTGCCATGGAGGTGCAGATAGTTGGAGATGTTGGTCAAAGTATTCCTATGATTTATGCAACAGTGGATAATAGGCAGGAAAATCATCAAGCATCCATTATTGATATGGAAGCTAAACTTTGTGATCAAGTTGTTTCTCTTTTGATTGATCTTGGATAGAATTATAGTTATATTAGTCCTAGATTGGTGGCTAAGTGTTGCTTGAGTAAGGAAGTGTATGAAAAATGTGTAGTTGGCTACAAGGACCAAGAGAAGATTCCATCATTTGGTGAGATCATGTGAATTTGATCTTATTGGTATGCCTACATCAACACATCTAAATGTGCTTCCTTTGGGTTCATATGGTATGCTTTTGGGCATGGATTGGCTATTCATTCACAAGACTAAAGTGGAATGCTATGAAAAGGATAATGCGTGTCTGGATGATGATGGATAAAGGAGAAACTTGCAAGGAAAGAAGAATCCTACATCAGTGAGAATGGTTATAGCTATGTAAGAAAAGTGCAACCACAGGAAAGGATGTTTATTATTTGCATTGCATATTTCCAATGGTAAAGGGAAGGATGTTGAGGATGAGGAAGCCTTGAAGAGGTATGCTATTTTTCAATAGTTTTAGGATGCGTTTCTTGAAGAGATTCCAGAGTTACTGCGTCATAGGGAAGTGAATTTCTCTATTGAGTTGATACAAGGAGTAACACCAACATCTAAGGAACCTTACAGGATGAGCACTCCGAAGTCATTGGAACTGAAGTTGCAGCTTAAGGAAATGCTTGATAAGGGATACATAAGGCCAAGTATGTTTCCTTGGGTTGCACTAATATTGTTTTTTAGGAACAAGGATGGTACTCTCAGATTGTGCATTGATTACAGGCAGTTGAAAAAGGTGACGATCAAGAATAATATCCTTTTTCACCATTGATGACTTGTTTGATCAGCTGAAGTGAGAAACAATGTTTTTCAAAGATTGATCTGAGATTGGGTTATCATTAGGGACACATCAAAGAAGAAGATATCTACAATATTACATTCCATACTAGTAATGGGAATTATGAGTTTGTGGTGGTTCCTTTTTGTCTTACTAATGCTTCAACCACTTTCATGTGTTTGATAAACAATGTGTTGCATCATTATCTGGACAAATTTTTGATAGTATTTGTTGATGATATATTGGTATATTCTAATAATGGGGAAGATCATGTAGAGAACCTAGCAATACTGATGAGATCGTTGAGAGAGCATTAGTTATAGTCCAAGTTTAGCATGTGCAATTTCTTTTAGTCTCAAATTCATTACTTGGGACGGGTTGTTTCTAAGGAAGGAATAGCAATGGATCCAGAAAATATTAAAGCTATCATGGAGTGGCCAACTCCTAGGAGTGTGGAAAAGGTAAAGAAAAGAAAAGAAGTTTGAATGGACAGAGGAGTGTGAAACTAGCTTTGATCAGTTGAAGCATTTGCATACAAATGCTCCAATTTTTGAGATTACAGATCTTGATAAGGAATTTGTGGTTTGTACAAATGCTTGTAAGGAAGGATTTGATGGAGTCTTGACATAGGAAGGAAAGGTGGTATGCTATGAATAAAGGAAGCTGAATGAGTACGTGCAAAACTATGTAACTCACGATCTTGGGTTGGCAGATATCATTCATGCATTGAAGATGTGGAGAAATTATCTTTTTGGGAGGAGGTTTGTTTTGATGAGTGTACTTTTTTGACCGACCTAATTTGAATGTTAGGAAAGATAGATGGATGGCTGCCCTTAGTGAGTTTGAATTTAAGATCAAGTGCATCAAGGGTAAGGAGAATATGGTTGCATATGTTCTCAGTAGGAGAGTGCAGGTATATTTTAGTTGTGAGATCTTATGGGACTGATTTACAATAGTGGATCTTACATGTAGGGCTAGATGGTGAAGGTGATAGTGATGAGTATCACCTCATGAAATATGGCTTGGTCAGATTTGAGAACATGATTTGTGTGTTGGATAATAGTGAGTTTAAGAAGCTTATCTTGAGGGAGTTTCATATCAATCCATATTTGAGCCACCCAGAATATCAGAAAACTTTGATATTTGTTAAAAATTTCTACTGTTGGTTGAATCTAAAGAAAGAGGTGGTTGAGTTCATTGTAAGGTGTTTGGACTATTAGTAGGTGAAAGAAGAATGAAAGCATCCAACTGGTTTATTGTATCCTATTCCAATTTTGAAATGAAATTGGGAGGTTATTTCCATGGATTTCATTACAAGTTTTCTGAGGACAACAAGACAACATGATTCCAACATGGTTGTGGTGGATAGGTTGAGCAAGGTAGCTCACTTCATTACAGTGAATTATGCTAATTCATCTAGTAAGGTAGCTCAAATCTTCATCAGGGAGATAGTGAGGTTGCATGGTGTTCCCAAGAAGATCATATCATACAAAGATGCCAATTTCACTTCCAGGTTTTGGAAGGAGTTGTTTTTAGGCTTGGGGACAAAGCTAGATTTCAGTACAACTTATCATATGCAAAAATATGGAGAGACAAATAGGGTTAACCAGATTCTTAAGGATATGTTGAGGATGTATATCATGCATCATCAAAGGAAGTGGTAAGAGTATCTTCCACTGGTAGAGTTTGTATATAAAAATGTGTATTAGGAATCCTTGAGAATGATTCATTTGAGGCTCTTTATGGGTGAAGTTGTAATACTCATGTTAGCTAGAATGATCTAGTGAATAAGGTGTTGATTGGAGATATGTTGGTTGAGATGGAGTAGGAAATACAAGTTATTAAAAGGAATCTTAAGGCAACAGATGACAAGAAGAAGATTTATGTGGATCAACATGTAGCATTCAAGGAGTTTCAGGTTGGGGAGCATGTGTACTTGTTCATCAAGCCCAAGAGGGGTTCCTTAAGGATTGAGTCATGTGCCAAGTTGGCACCTTGGTATTGTGGGATTTTTGAGATCCTTGAGAGGATTATACTAGTGGCCTACAAACTTTCACTACCACCAACAATGAAAGTCCATGGTGTTTTCCATGTTTCATTTTTTAAGAGATATGTCTAGGATGCTTATCATGTAATTGATTGGTCTATATTTCATGTGGAACTAAACGGAGAGTTCCAACTAGATTCACAATGCATATTGTAGTGAAAATAACTCATGCTCCATAACCAAGCAACAAAGCAAGTTAAAGTGCATTGGAAGAATTTTGGGCCCGATGAAGCTACATGGGAGATGGATGATCAGATGTGTGATTTGTATATTTCCTTATTTTCTAGTTGATAAAATGTGTTTGGTTTATGTTTTTTGATTATGTGTGTGTGTGTATTGTAAATATTGACATGAACTATGTTATAAAGCTCCAATAAGTAGTATGGTGGTCATGCTTTTATTAGTTTGGCATATTTTAAATAATGCATTGAGCTATGTCTATAAAGCTCCATAAGTAGTATGTTTTTCTTGTGATAAGCATCATATAACACCAAAGACAGTTTTCCCAAGGGGCAGGGGTTTGTAACAACCCTTGGTTGATTTTCCATGTAAATAAAATAAGACCAAGGTCATGGGACACTTATTCAAAGTTAAATGTTGGGAAAAAATTATAGTGGGCATCAATTGTGGTTTATTAATGGCTGTGGAATTTGACAAAGGCAAAGAGGAAATAATTAGCATTTAACCATGAGAAATAAAAGAAACTAGGAGAAAATGAAGGTGAAGAGACAAATGTGCATGCAAGGGGAATTAGAGGAAAAAAGAAGGAAAATTAAAGAAAATGGGAGATCATTGATCAAAAGGCATCAAAGAAATAGTTTCTAGTTTTTTGATAGTTTTGGGTTGAGCTCTTGTTCATTATATCATACCCTCGAGCACACTTCGAGCATTCTAGCATTCACTTGGACTTGGAGAAAGCAAGGAAAGGACAAGTAAGGAATTTGTGGGCAATGAAAGAGAAAGTTAGATCAAGAACTACAACACAAATACTTTTCAAGTAACATATTGCACGTGTGATTTCTTTGCTAGTTTTTGGATGTATGGTATATGCATATGGTTCCTTCGTCATTTCTTGTCATTGTCATGGAGATTTGCTTGGATTTATATCTGTTTTAGCCTTGCCTTACCATTTCCAGGATAACCATTATGTAGTGGGTTCCCCATTTAGATTTATGATTAGTTCTTAGATTCCCTATTGATGTGGGTTGGGATAGAATCTCTGGAGACCTGGAGAAACTTGGGTCCCTAGAGGCTATGGGTTGAGATGGTAGTTCTTTGAAGCCTTGTAATAACTTTGGTCTCTAAAGGTTGTGGGTTTATATAAAATCCCTAGAGCCTTGGATAACATGGGAAGATACCAATATGGTTGTTGTTAGCGATTTCTAGACTAGTTAGGTGATATCACTATGGTTGAGGGTTGAAGTAGTTTGGCCTCTGGAAGCCTTGGTTGTTTTTATTTTGGTTTAACCCATATGATCCCAAATTCATGCTTGGAATATGGCATAAGGGTGATTAAATGAAAGAGAGATTTGGATCAGCCCAATCTATGGTCAAGTGGTACGTGGAAGTCCCTGACTTGGTTGGCCATTAAAAATGTTAATTTGAGATATTTTCCTATTGTGATATATGAGCACTTGTATTGATTATTATGGTGATATTATGACCGATTTGTCATTGTTCTTATTCTGGTTATATGCATGGTTATATGATGTGTTCTCACTATAGATCTTGTTCATGATTTGATAATGTATTGGATGGTTGATGTGTGCATGGGCTAACAAGTGTTATTATAGATACCTAGAGAGACCATAGAGCCTTCTTGGTGATTCTCATATGAATATTATAAGTCTGTGATCAAATATGCATTCATGACCTGTAGCTTATATGTTTACTATCTATCCGATGAAATGTACATCATGTATTGGGCATGTCTAGATCAAGACCTTGCTCAAGTTTTTATTTTTTAGCATTTTCGTAAATTTTATTGTTTATGGAAATTTTTTGGCACTTCTGAGGATTTCCCTGAAGGCTAGACTTGAAAAGTGGCACAGGTCTCTCAATTGTTGGAACAAAATAAAGGATCTAGGGTGAAAACCGCATGTAGATAGGCTTATGGGTGTGGTTATATCCTTCCAACCACATATATGCTATGTTATGGGGTCTATTGGGGTGTCAAGTTAGTGAAAAAGAGTTCCAACTCGGGGATTGATTATTTGGGGTGGTTATTGGACTCCTAAGTGGTCTGTAGTCTTTAGGGGATGTCAGTCTTCTTCTGGTTTGTAGGCCCCACTTCCATAACTGGAACTTGGAGGTTAGGTCATATAATAGTGACAATTATCTAATTTTTACCCTGGAGCGCTTGTAAAAGTGGGTAAATGTGAGGTGGGTCATTACAAATTGGTTTACTAGTTCACAATTTTCGAATTTCTAGAAGTATCTTGTAGCAAAATAGTAATAAATTTATATTGAATTTTAGCATCTGGTAATGAAATTATTTTGAGTTTATTCCACTTGGATTGAAGTATAAAAACGTCCAACTTAATAAAAAAAATTATCCCATAGCATTTTCACTTGATTAGGTTAGGCATTTGGTAGGTTAGCTAGTTGATTGATTCTTCAACCTTTGGTTTTTGGAATAGTAATTTTATGCTAATTTTTAGCACATGTTAACAAGGATATTTTTGATTGAATACACTTGTATTGGAGTCCTATTAAATCCTACTTAATAAAAATATTTACCCTATCTTATTTGCATTCGATTTGCTTGGTCATTCAGGGAGATAACTCAAAGGACAAACTAATTGGTAGATTATGTATTTTAGTCTTTTCAAGTATAAAAATCATAATATTTCTTATATGTGGGTGAGAATATGGGTTTACAAGGTTGAGAATTGTCATTTTCATTTTTCATCCTGTCATCAACAGCTTCCCTCCTTCCTCAACAACCTCTTCAGGCAAACTGTCTACAAAGAGCTATTTTCAAATTTGTGAGAGGCCACCGTTTGCATATTTCCTTGTGCAAGATGGGATCCTAAGGAGAACTACGATTGGAAAGGGCTTAATAAACCCTTATATAACCTTATTCAACCTTTCCTAACCTTCATATCACCTTCTAATTCCACAAAGTTCTCTCGAACCTAATCATGTAGCAAAATAGGACAATCTTGTAATGCTCTATCCAGATCCTGTAGCACTATGCAAAGACCCTCCAAAATCGACAAAAATTACCCTATGAGCTTGAATTTTCATATTAACCCAATAAATGACCCTAGGATCTTAAACCACGTTTTAGGAAGACAAAAGACCACTTACGATATGTCTTTTCACCATTGCAGTACATCTTTGAAATTAAGATTATTAAATATGTTCATGAATTAAAGGGCATAGGTATGGTTTACATGATGACTTTTTGAAATTATTAATGAATTTTGTTACTAGAATATGGTATCTTTGAATGCAGTGGTTTAGATTTCATTCATGCTCTTTACTTTATGAAATTAGAATAGGTTTTCTTTCCTTGTCTTTTATTTCCTACAATAGGTTAAGGTTTCCATTTCAAGTATTTCCATTTATGCAATTAGTTTAGGCTCGATTTCATGATATTCATTTCAATACATCAGATCAAAAAAAGGAGGACACATTGCATGCTGCACATATAGTGCCAACACCTCTTAAGATTATATGAATATCAGGTTGATAATTAAAGCTTGTAGCCCTAGGAGTTGTAACATCCTTGTTGCAATACCTGGGCTCATCAGTATGTACTTTGAAAATTTGCTCACTTGGATCACATCGCTTTTTATGGTGTTATATACTTTTAGTTTCTATCTTATTGGGAGAATATTAATAGGTTTTGATCATTCTTATGATCCTATATGTATTTGGGTTCCATTATGTTGATGTAAATCACATAAACAAAATTTGGTTTACGCAATGTTGATTGTAGGTTTTTGTCTCACTAGGTTCATAAAGTATTTACCACTTTCTACCTTATCAATTTTTGTATCATAAACTACAACATTTTTCCTCTCCTATGATAATGTTGGAGGGCGATGCTTCTATGGTTGGAAGGAAAGATATGGATTATAATCCCTACTATTTTCATAGTTATTCTTATCTCCAATTATTAATATTAGGATGCTATTACTGTAGATTTGTTTTATAAATCCTTTAGCCTTAGAGGATAGATGATATATTTATGGGAATAGTCAAGATATTTTCCCAAGCTATCCTTTATATTGTGGTTAGATCCTAGTTTGTAATATTTGGAGAGATTTTCTCTCCTTAGTTTGTTGAGATAGTTTTCCTCTTGTAAAGTTATTTAAACTTCTCATTTTTTGAATAAAATTAGTTAAAGTTTGCATTTAACACTTTTTATATGAGCCTATACCTTGAGTGATATTTCCCACTTTGTTGGGAAATCCCATGCCATAGGTTTCCCCTATTCCTTTGGTCTTTAGTTTGACTCTACTAGACCCTTTACATTGCTTGCCTAAGGAACTCACTTACTCTTCGGGTTTTGCATTAGTCTCCAAGACCTTGACTTAGCTAACATTTGGTAAATATGCATCATTTTGGGTTCTTAATGAGCCAAATCCATTTTTGAATGCTTAAATATGGGTTCGTAGGGTCAAATAGTCCATGAAATTTCTCAATTTCTTAGTGCCAAGTGTATTACTACTTCCCTAAGTCGTATCATTTTTTCTTCTATATACTTTGGAAAAAAGAACCCTATTTGAGGAAAATACATGTATGAGCATGCTACTTGAAT
Source organism: Pinus taeda (assembly GCA_000404065.3). Classification (NCBI taxonomy): domain Eukaryota; kingdom Viridiplantae; phylum Streptophyta; class Pinopsida; order Pinales; family Pinaceae; genus Pinus; species Pinus taeda. The sequence continues at coordinate 46,533 of APFE031080824.1, read as the reverse complement.
TTTTCTTCTTAGTGAAAACCCATGGTACACTTCCTCTATTTTGAATGCTTTTCCCAATGATTAGTGTAGCATTCATTTACACCTTAAGGTGATTTTGTTGCCTTTTTTTCTCTTTTCTTTATATATTTTGTTTGATTCCCATCTATCTCTTCTATATATTTTAATAATATTATTGGATTAACACCATATCTTTATCTAGCTCTCCTACTTCTTCTCTAGACTTTGGTGTTTATTGTTCCTATAATATTTAGTGCTTCTGTATGTTTCTTATTCCTCTTCCATGAAGGTTTGCTATCTTTTCATAAGGTGTCTCCATTGGTTTAGTCCCCCCCTCTCACACCTTTGATGATTCAACTCTTATTTTCGCACACAACTAGGGTAATATAGGTTCCTCTTTTAGAGAACTTTGGATCATCATACAACACTTCATTGTTTCATTATTTAATATGGTAGATACATGTGTTTTTATTACATTGCATTAGAGATCTACATCATGCTTAGTTTGTAGGAAGGTGTAACAATGAGTGACTGTTCATCCAACTAGAGTAAATGACTCTTTAAGGCCTATAATATCACCTGTCTTTACCCTAATCATCTTGAAAACCTACAATTTTTTTTATAGCTCTTTAATAGTCAACACTTAGGTTAGTTAGCTCAACAAAGGAGTTCAATAAACCAATTCCAATTAGTTTTCTTCACTTTGTCGGTTTGATGTTACCTATATTTTTTATTGAACCCCAATCAAACAACCTTAATTAATGTACAACTATAAGTCACAAATCAACCTTAAATTCCTCCTTCCCTTTCCTTCCTCTCTTTTTGTCTCTTATAGCTTCCCATTTCCCCCCTAATTAAGTGATGGCTCCACATCCTCATCTTTGTGGTAGTTTAATGCCTCAATGTAACTGTTGTTAGAGTCGGTCTAGTAGCCCTCCACCAGAGATCAAAGCTCTTTGCATTTCATAATTAGGTGTCCCATCAGCGTGATCATGTTGCATTCCGTTAGGCATGCCATAACTCTGCTGGAGGAGCTTGTGTCTTTTATCCCCCTCTTGTTTGGCACTTCTGGTTCAGGTTTGTTTGAGTCAATAAAGTCTTCAAAAAGTCATTTGTCTTGTTTTAAATTTCCAGGTCTTAGGTCTAGGGTTTAATCAAATTTTTCCTTGAGAAGTCATAAAGGACCAGCAGGCTAGAGGGATGACCTTCATAAAGTATCATTTCAACAATTTTCATTATTCTTCAGCTAAATTTCCACTTTGTTTTCAAAAACTCTATTTTTGAAAAACAAAGGTCTTCTCATTTTTTGTAAAAAATTCTCAAATTTTCAAATTTTCCAAATGTCAAAGTGCAGCCTTGGTCTCCTTTGCCAAAGCACCTTGGAAGCTATCCCTGCAAAAATTTTCAGAAGAAACCATCAGTTCAACCAATTTTTCAAAGAAAAGAAACTAAAATCAGAGCCAATTAAAGTTCAAAAAGTGTCAACACTCAAAACATTAGAAAGTGGGTTCTGGGAAAATGTAAATTTAAAGCAAGCCTATAAAAGCACATTGAACTTCATTTGTAACTCATTTTCCTCTCACAAGCTAAGTGCAAACTTGCAAAGGCGATTTCATGAGATATTGAGAAAATTTGGGCAGTCTTAGTGGCGCGCTATGTGTTGGGAGTGGCGCGCTACGCGTTGGTGGCGCGCTACGCGTAGGGGAGGTTCTGGCAGTGCAAAAATACATGGGCGCTACGCATAGAGGGCGCGCTACGCGTTGGGTGGAGGGGGCTACGCGTTGGCTATTTCAGCCTAAAACTTGCAGCAAGCACCCAATACACTTCTCTTAGCTCAAGCAAGTTACAAGTAAGCTCTTTCATGATTGTTTTGGTTAGTTTTTGCAAATTGAATGTAAAGAAAAATGACCAATATGCCATGAAATGGAAAACAAGAAACCCTAATGTTGATGTGTAAAATGCAACACTAAGTTTGCTAAGGGTTTTAAAGATATGCTACCCAAGGTTTTCCCATGATTCACCCTCATTTTTCCTCTGATATTCATCATCATTCCTTTTCAAATTTCCCATAAAATTTCACAAAATTCCTCCATAAAACCCCAAACCCTACACTTTCACAATTTCCTATGTTTTTCCCTTCCATAAATTCCTCCTTATTTTCATTTCCCCTTGTTCCCTCATGTTTCCCTTTCCTTAACAGTTCCCTTGATTTTATGTCCCCTTGGTAACAACATTTGAATAAAAAGTCAAAGAACATACAAAGTCAAACAGCAATCAAGTGTGTGCACAGTCAACATATAGAGTTCAACAATCTTGTCTTCAAAACCATGTCAGAAACCGAATTAGATTATGAGCAGAGTGATTACAGTGGATCAACACCGGAGGAAGAAGTGCCTAGGAGGCATCACAAGGGTGGTAAAGGTGGTCGGCATGTTAGAGAGGAGCCCACCTCTTTGGCTTATTTGCAAGCTTGTCCATTTGCACTGTCTTGTTTTCGATACCAGTCATGCTTTGAGTATTGTGAGAAGATCTCACAAATTCAACATCACAGGGAATTAGTCCGCCTGTTTGTCCTACATTTGCACAATGGCCATGTAAACCTTGTAGGAGTGGATTTCACGCTATCACCTGAGGTTATTGCTCAAGCCACCGGGATACCGAATGTTGGGGAAGAGTGGACCAAGCGCAAGCTACTAGGCAAATTTCATTATCAGCCATACATCAAACCCAGATTCGTGAAGAACCTCACTGCTGTTTTGCCTTTCAGATTCCTAAGGGAGGAGTATGCACCCTTGATGAGGCTTATCATGCGTTATTTTACTTGTGAGGGTCGATTTTCATGTTTATATTCGTACCACATCCGTTTGTTGATGCATTTTACCCGGGTACGAATGATGAACATTCCCTTTTTCATGTGCCGGAATATAGGGAAGATGGTGCTCGTAGTGCAAAGGAAAAGCCCCGCACAGCAACTCAAAAGCATATATCATTATGCATTGATCGAGATCGTAGTGATGCATCAGCTGGCACAGCAAGGTATTCCGTGGGAGGATTTCATTTCTCGTGACTTCTTCACAGTGCCACATCCACCTCTTGAGATTGTCCATGATGAGGGAGGGCCTTCTCAGCAGTTTGATATTCATGAGGGGCCTACAGCAGTCAGACATTCATGAGACCGAGCATGTTGATGCTCCAACATATGTCACATATCAGAAAGGCTCCTGAGCCTTATTTGCAGCTGCACGATGAGTATTATCTCCACCCGGGGTGGAAGGGGTCTCGTTGACTTCATCGACACAGCGAGTGGAAGGGGTCTCACCACCTTCTTCAGCACAGGTACAGGTTTAGGACAAGGGAAAGATGCCCATGATTGATGAGGGCCCTTCAGCAGGTTCGGATACACATGTCATTGATATTGAGGCTAGCTCTCCTGCCTCAAAGCTCAAGGAGATCATCCAAGAGCAAAGGACCGAGAATGAGTCACTGGACAAGAAATTTCAGATGGAAAAATGGGTAATTAACTATTTAGAGCAACGCAACAAACAGTTGGAGGATGAGCATGAGCTATATGAGCAGCGGAAGATTCGTGAAGACCGGGAATTGGCCCGTAGGAGACCCAGTGATTTGACACCCATATATCGAGAATCCATGCTTATTCGGGTGAAAACTCACTTGGAGAGGTTATTGGTGAAATCCAATAGAGACAAAGATATGCTTCGCCACATGAAGAATCATTATTGGGCCCGCATGCACGTGTGCAAGGCGAAAATGAAGGTTCTCAAGAGACGATTGGCCAAGGCACAAAAATGGAAGAAAAGGCCCGATCCACTTCAGATTTTGGCCGATACCACCTTGAGGGAGCATGGCACTCAATGATACACCCCCAGCTCAAAATTCAGACAATTTGGAGCAATTTTGGTCATTTTTGAACTTTTTTGTCAAAAACAGGTTTTTGCTCCCAACGCGTAGCGCGCCGGGCACTACGCTTTCGTTGGGGAGGGACAATTCAGGAAAATTTTGCATTTTTGGATTTTTTAGGACAAAATACAGCTTCTCAGTCATGGCCAAGAAATTTCATGGAGATTTGAGCCCCCAAAAGGTCAAAAAAGAAGAAAAAAATGACCTTCTGCCACGTTTTGGACACACAGGAAGTAGTCTTGGCATATTGCAATTTTGGAGGGGCAAATGGCCACCAAATTGAGAAATTATACTTGGGCTGGAGAGTAGACATCCAGAAATTTCCAACAAGACCACTTTTGCCTCATTTGGATGTCGGGAAGTACCACAAAATTGGCCTAAAAGGCGCGCTACGCATAGAGAAATGGCGCGCTACGCGTAGGGAAAATTGGCCAATTTTTCACTTTCAGCTCAGGACAACGCAGCTTTTGACCAATCTTGACTTTTCATGGGATTTTTCACCCTCTTTGATGTAACTAAATGTAATTTCATGATTTACATGGTTCTTTTTACCTATTCTAGAAGATTCATTCATAAAATGGCAAAAAATTAATGAATGAATTGGTTTCCAAGTTTATAGAGGCAAGTTGTTTTGATTGCCTAGTTTGTAGTGCTTAATTTAGAATTGGTTGAAACAGCTCCTAGAAGGAGGAGCTCGACCCCTAGAGGTTAGGGAATGGTTTGGCCTGGTCTATATATGTAATTTTTCATTCAGTAGCAGAGGTTGGACTCTTGGGATAGTTTGAGACTATATTGTACATATTTTATCAGCAATTTGGCAAAGGAAGACTAGGGTTTTGCAGCACTACTTGGGATCCATGTGGCTTTATGTCTTGATGGTGTGTTTCTTTCAGTTCTTGTAAGTTATGTATGTGCATCATTATCTTTATTAAATCTTCTCTTATTAAGCAAATGAAGTGTTAAGGTAGAATCCATGAAACTGCCATGCTCTGCCTTTAAATTTGTTTAATATTCTATGTTTTCTTCAGTTTAAGGAGAATCCTTGAGACCTCTTGCTCTCCTTAGCCTCTCACCGGTCTGATCTATCCATATCACCTTCTTTAAGGCATCAAAACAATTGCCTATCTTGCCCCAAGTGAACCTCTGCAAAAACTGTGCCTCATCCCCGCACCCAAAATTGCCTTTCCCTTGATTTCAACAAAAATCATAAAAAATCAATCCTAAACTCTTTGTACTTAATACCTAGCCTAAAACCAGTCATCAATTCGGTCATCTCGAGCCATTTCAATTATCTTTTGCCAAGTTTGACCGGGAGAGAGCCCTCTCCTGTCCTCGTAGGGCTAGCTACGAGGCTGAGCGTGGTTTGATGTGGCCTTGAGTCTTTCCTTATTTCAGCCTAAGGCGGATTTGAGCGCTAACATAGTGGCGACCATACTGGGGAGAACAAATGGTTTGCTGGTTGATGTCATTTGTTTTATAAGTTACATATGGAGCCTGAAGTTATGCCAGGTAGCCTTCGAAACGCTTTTGCTTTGCATTAGCGGAAGTAGATAAACGTTGCTTCAGTCAATCTCCGGTCTAACTTGTAAACGTGACATCTAACTTGTTAATTGCCCTAGTACATGTATCAACTTCAGATCTGATTGTTGATGGTGGACAACGATCAGACACTTGAAAGGATGAAATCATTCACCTGGCGACTCTGAATCCTTTTCGAGATCAGATCCAAAGACTCCACTGGAGGATGATCCCGACCAGCAAAAACATAAAAGGACAACATGGACAGATCAGGTATTCAAGTTGGAATTTCATCCAATACATTTTGTTCTTTGTCATAAATTATTTCTTCTCTTTTCCCAAGAATGTCAAGAAGGCTTTGCAAAGTATATTGTATTTGAGAAGAGATCCTCAGCCTACAGTTGATTCTTTCCCTTTGAATATTGCGAATACCAAAGATTTGCATACCTTTGAGCTTGATCAAGACCTTTCTTCTAAATTTTTTGATGACCATCTTCAGATTGATGAACCTCAAAAGACCAAGACTGATTCTATACCTGTTGTACATAACCCTACACCTTGTAAAATTCCAGATCGGTATAAACCTCTTGTTTTACCTTCTGTTCTCCATGCTTACCCCAAAAACTATGATCTATACTTGTCGAGGTTCAATGGTGAAAGTAAGAATGTCAACGCTGAGCAACATGTGCAAAATTTTGAGTCTTTTCTAGACCTTTTTGAAGTTGATAGCGAAGATGTTAATATAAGGCTTTTTGCTCTTTCTTTGCAAGCCAAAGTCAAGAGTTGGTTCAAAACCTTGCCTGATGCAAGCATTTCAGATTTCCAGCAGTTTGTCAAAGTTTTTCTCGATAGGTGGATGATCGGACATAACCTTTTCTTGATTGTAGAAGAGTACAACCAGCTAAAAAGACTACCAGGGGAGACAGTACAACAATTTTCTGCCAGATTTAATCAAGTTTATTATTCGATGACAGTTGATATAAGACCTACTCCTAGATCAACTCTCTTGCACTATCCGGGTGCCTTTGATCCGGAGATGGAGTTTCAACTGAGAGAAAGGGATATTGCAACGCTTCATGAGATGCAAAATAGTGTAGTAAATGTAGAGGCGCATCTGCTGATCCGACGGGCAAGGTTGAAAGAAGAAGAGATGAAAAACATAGATCCGGTCGAATCAACATCTCTAGAGGTGAAACTTGACATTTTGGTAAGTGCAGTGGAAAAGATGATGGACAAGATCAATGCAAGGAATGATGATTATGTTCTAGCTCATGGCTCGCTGATTGAAGAAGAACAAGTTGCTGCTCTAAAACATTTTGTTTCTTATCCTAATTGTCATAGATCTGATAATGATTGTTTCGTAGATCACCTTGGCGAAGAAAGAACTGCTGATATGACCTGCAGGCTTGATGATATGTTTTATACCGATGATTTTCCTCAGTTTGATCAGTATGATGATGATTATGTTCTCCAAACAGAAGTTGCTATTGCAGACGAACAAGCAGCTAGTTTATGGGAGGAAGAAGTTCATTTTCAGCAGCTTGAATACAATGTTGAGCCATCACATATCAGCTATGACAGTGACGAGGAAAGTGCATCAAAGTTTGAAGTAAGTGAAGGATCTTTGCCTTTTTGTTTTTGATTCATTTCAGTTCATCACAGATAACTACCATGCAATCAGAAATCAAATGTCAACAAGTCTTGATTTGAATCATCTTGAGAGCAATGAAAATTTTGTTCAAGACTTCTCATATTCAGATTTGCAACCCCCGAAAGCCATTGATTGTCAAGTTGCAGATGAAGACTTGGAAGTGGACACACATGATTTAATAATTCAAGGTGACTCCGTACCATTCTGTTTTGAATCATTTCAGTTTTTGAAGGGTAGATTGCATAGTAAATCTTCAAATGAACAACCTATAACAAATCAACAATCTCTCAGTGTTAATGTTGAGGATGAGATAGATAACAAAATTCTTGAGCAGCCTGTAGCATCAGATTTGCAGCCACCAAATGAAATTGAAGGGCAGATTACAGATGAAGCTGTGGAAGATGAAATGCATGATTTGATGATGCAGGAAGATTCTATACCCTTTTGTTTCGAAGAATTTCAGTTTATAAGGCAGAATCTTCGTAAAATCTCTCAAGAAAAAGATGAACAACTAGAAGGATGTCATACATTTTCAATGGATACATTGCAGCAGTCTTTTCAAGTTTTTCATGATCCAATAGCTGATGTTTTGGATGAGGGTGGCAGTCAAAGTCTCTCTCCATTGACTATATGTGAGCTTGAAACGTGTATTGATACAAACTTGATCCGACATCCAGTTTCTTTGTCATTTTCAGCAGAGGTCTCATCACAAGACTCAGATCAAAGTTTGCATTCATGGTATGAGGAAAAGAGAAGTAATCCATTGGATGAGCTAAGTTCCAGAGTGCTTGAATTTCAAGATCCTTATGCAGTGTTTTTGGAGGCAGATAGAGAATTCATATCATTCAACGGATATGTTTCCAAGTTGTCATGGGAGTTGCCTTTCAGTAGTCCTCTCTTGTTGTCCATAAGTGAGCACTTGCGGAAAATTTGAACAGCAGATGGAATACTTACTTGGTTGCATTGGTTGTTTCATTTCACTTGACCAGGTGATGAATGAAATTGTTAGAGTAGGTTTTGATGAATAAGCTCCACTTTGAGCATCATTTCCAGTTTTTCGGTTGTGTTTAAGTATCGAGTCAGTTCTTAGTTGAGTGAGAGTCAATTTGTGTCATCCGAGTCATCAGTTTTTAGTCATGCATTTTAGTTTGAGTTTTTGACTCCATTGCCCAATGGACGAAGGCACTGTCTGCTCTCCCAAAGATCTGTCGTTCTTGGCACCTCCAAGGAGCTACCATCCCCATTGGAGCCA
>APFE031080824.1:0-33308 GCA_000404065.3 Pinus taeda | reverse complement strand
TATTGCAAAACCAAAGGAAAACTTTTAACAAGAAATAATGCAATTTATTTACTAATTTTTTTATGTGTATATAAAACAATGAAAGAGGCCAAGCAATAATAACTGATAGTTATTACAACTGGTTGCATTGGAAAATAGTGCCAACTATTATTACTTTCATTTATGTTATAATACTAACCATTTACAACATCAAACATCTTATTTTCATTACTACTACTTTAAAAAACAAGTAAAATATTTGTGACTAGCTCTTTAAGTTATTTCTATTGAAGTGAGATGACACTATGTGTCATAAGAGTAAAAAATGTTGAAATGTCACTATTATTTTGAATCTTTTGTGAGGCTTGATAGATTCCATAAACAATAGTCAAGGAAAATATACTCCACCCAAACTTTACAATGAATGGCTTGCCCGGGAGAAAATAGATGCATCAAGCATAATGATATGGCTAGTATTTAAAGAAAGTTTCATGATATTTCCTTAAGTAGTTGTTGATCGAATAATTAAGAGGTTTAGATATGTATACAACACAAATCTCTTGAATGGAAAATATAGATTAATTTGATTTGTAAATTGAGATAGGAATAACTACGCTTATAACACTTAATAAAGGAAATAAGTATGAGTAATTTACATATCTGAACTTGGAGGCTAAAGAAACAAGTTATACATGTTAAAATGGAGAAAAAAAATCTAGAGAACATAAGAGACTTTGATATAAAATGTGCCTTTTTTTTCATATTATGCTAGATCTATCATGGATATCAAATTTGTGTAACACAAATCCTAAAAATAGTCACTTTTGATATGTTATGCCTATAACATTACATGGTCCATCTATGTATTTAACTTATTCGGAGACAAATTTTAAAACACAACAAGAAAACTCAGGCATATTAAAATTTAAATAAGTTCTTTAGGCTAGAGCAATAAAAAAAATGGAAAATCATGACACTATTTTGAGCAATGGCCAACTAATTTATTACCCGATGCAAATTTTTGTATGTGTTGGTATTATTTACAAGATATATAAAATCCTAGGAGCTCCATTAATATTGTATCAACAAAATCCCTTCCTCCTTCCATAAACAATAGACAAAAGTTGATAAGATTGATCTTCAACTAACAAAAAATTAAAATTAAATAATTCATTGTTATGATGATTGTAGCCTGACGTCTACCAATCCTCGTCCTAATATTTCATGGGAACATTTTATAGTAATAATCAAGAATATCTTAACTACAACTACCACAGAAGTAAGCATAAGCAAGAATATATAAATAAGTAACATTGTGCATGGACATCCCTATCCCTTAAATAATTCATGAGGAATTCTATATGATGTTTTGCCGCAACAAAAATTATTAGTTATTAATTTAAACCGATTTGTTGTCTCACTGGATGGAGCAATGCAACACATTTATCTTTAGATAACATGGTAAAGAATGCAAGTTTGAAATTGAGTCTAATCTAGTCTCTAAATCAACTCATACAATTTCAGGGTTTCAAAGTCCCTCCTCCACACCAGAATTGCCCTAAAAATACAAGGTTTGACATTTCTCACTTAAACGAGCAAGTATTTTTCACACCTATTTTGTAAAACCCATCTCAAATAAACATTTTTCCTCATCAAATGAAGCATATCCTAGGGTTCTCAGAGACATTTTGTCTACCTCAACAAGATGATGAACGGGATGGTTGGGAGTTGTAGTAATAACACTAGGATTTTCTCTAATTCTTCAAATTGAGTCTCCTTGTTGTCACCACGAAGTGGCCTGAATGTCCACATAAAATAAAAATCCCCAAGTTAACAAACTTTAACCCTAAAGATAAAACCTAATCCCAAATCCCTTCTATTCATTTGATTGATACTCAAAATTATAAAAAGCATAGCCAAAAATCATCATTTTCCTATGTAGGGACAAAGCTCTTGGCAAAACTCCAATGTATAAAGTGTGAACTCCCTATTTGGTGAGATTTCTATGCGTTGCGCTAGAGAAGTTGTAACCAATTTTGAAGTCAATATCTTTTGCAACTATATATGGCTTTTTCTGGGAAATAATAACCTAAAACCATTCATTCAAATGATATAAAATTGTGTGGACAACCACTAAGTACAAAGGATGGTATGTTAATACAAGTGAAGTAAGATAGTTTTTTTTTTGCATGGAAATTTGAGGTCTTTGTTACAATTTCATCTTTGTTTAGATCATCTAGATGTCTAAAAGGGTTTCTCTTCAAAGCGAAGAAACAACAAAACCTAGCTTTAATCATAAAATTCATTTCAAAATTCAAAATTTAAAAGCCCCTAATTTTTTTAAATCATCGAGATGCCTAGAAGGGTTTCGCTACAAAGCGAAGAAACAACACAACTTGACTTCAATCAAAAAATTTATTTATAGCTTGAAAATTGAAAAGCCCGATACTATCAAAATATATTTCTCTTTCATAGTTCATCATTGTCAACAAACCAACATGTTATGGAAACAACGATAGTCAACTAGTAAAATCTTAATTATAAAAATAAATAATAAAATAATAAATAAAATGATATGCATGTGGACCTCATGTGATCAGGTGCTTAGTATTTAGCTCAAAAATCAAATTTCTTAGAATGACTCGGAACCTAAATGACCGCATCCGTCTTGGAAAAACGATCCTAACGTAACTTGCTTCACCGAAAACCGATTTCGTATGAGAAAGTTATTGTGTTACGATCTCTTTGCTAAACATGCGAAATTTAAAAAAACATGCGCAGTCGCGGCACAGTCAGTAGTCCGTACTGATGACGTGGAAAGTGACTATGCATGGTCAAAGATGGTCAACAACATATCACTTATGGACAAGTGGCATCGTTTCATTGTGTTTCAGGTGGTGTGTTGGAACGTTTCTATTCGTTCATTTTGGGCCAATGAAAGAATGCCATGTGGCAAGCCCGGAGGCCACCACATGGCACCTCCGAAAGGCCTTGACAGTCTTAACAAGGGAGAAAATTTTTATGGTGGAGGTCGCAGTCAAACCTACGACCTTCAACATACCATCCACAAGTCCTAACCACCTCCACTACACCGTGTTTCTTACCATGTATGTTCTCCGCATTAATTTAAAGACTAATGGTTAGGAGTTGGGCAGTTAGGGGAGAGCCAGCTCGCAGGCCAGCCTTCTCCCATGTGAATTAAATTGAGCTTAACTGCATACATTTTATGTTACCGTGACAGACAATCCAATACATCAACTCCGCGACAGTTCGTGGTCTCAACATGTGAACGCGATTTGTAACACCAAACTGTTAAGCAGCGGGATCCAAAACTCGTGAGGTAAACACAACATATGAATGCACTCTACCACCGATGGTCATGGTTAGTGCTATGTATGGCAGATAAGTTCAAAACCGTTAACGTTTTACATGGCATGTGACCAATACACCAAAACCGTCGGGTTTTGGTTAACACTAATCACAAGATTAACGATAATCCATACTTATATTTAATTAAGCACATTTTAATTGATAGTTAAGCCCAAGTTTAAAATGGCAAAGTTTTTGATGGTACCCCTAATTTCGAGCCTACCTCCATATTTAGAGCGCTAACTGGAGTCATTCCAGATTTAGTGGAACTTTTCTAGGAAAACACTCACCGAGTCATAGAGAATGCAATTTTCGACCAAATTGAGCTCAGGAAGAGGTGTTCTTGTCTAATTTGGACATTTTGAACACATTGGTTCCGATATCAAGAGCCATAGAGCTTTGTAAAACAACATTTTTCCACATTGAGCTAATACAGAGGCCCAAGACATGGAAGCTAGACCAAGGAGATGTAGCCCAGGAGGGGTGAACTCCTTCATCAAAACACTGTGTTAAAGTGTCTTTTTGATGGTTTGTTGTACTTTGAATGTCTATTGTTCAATATATTTTTTTTGAATCTATTTGCTCATGAATGTCATTTTAAACTTAAGGAAATTACCTGAATACATACACAAATAGCTAATGAAACCTTAGTACAAGAAGCAATAAGCAAGCATATGTTTAGAAATCCGTAATTGATATTAGCACAACATAAACTAACATTAAAAATAGATCAATTTGGTACAAGAGAAAAGGTTGAATTGCTTGATTTCTTGAGTTTGTGCAATTAGGGTTTTAATGGTTGCAAAAATGTGATTCTTACAATGTTAAAGTTGCAGAAAGGAGAAGGGACACTATTGGTTGCAACTCTTGAGGTAATGCCAGAAGAAAGAGAACCACAAGGCCACAATATCCACCACCCAAAGTTCTAATTCTAGCTACACTTGAAACTCCTCAAGTTTTTCCTTCAACTAAGATTGAAGAGGTACAAGAAGTACCAATTTTTGAGCCTAAATCGACAACCATTATGTCTCGAGAAAGAGAGCCTGAAGGCCCTTCTTCCGAAGAGGAAGAATTCAAGAAAGCTTTCTTCACTTTAACTGAGATGGTTAAAGTCCTCTATGAAGAGAGGAACACTAGAATGGTTGGAGAGAGTTATAAACCTCCACATGGAGAAAGAAGCTCAGAGGACAAAAAAGATGAGAAGAAATATTCCAATGGGAATGGTGGAAAGCCACCTCCATCTTGACCATATTCATCATCTTCATCATCTCACACAGCATCATCTTCAACTACCAGCATTAAAACTACCCATACTCACTCAAAAACCCCAAAAGGAAAGACTCCCTTACTTAAATTGGACATAAAATTCGAACTTACCATGTACAATGGAGAGGTGAATGTAGAAAAGTTGGACAACTGGATTTGACAGTTGGAGGTATACTGCAGAATTCAGAACCTTCAAGAAGATGACATAAAGATCCAGATGGCTTCATTGAGGCTAGAAGGAGCTGAATTATTCTGGTGGGAAGCAAAGACTCAAGAGGAAATGTGAATCCATGGTAAGATATCCATTACTTGGGTTGAATTTGTTTCTACAATTAAAAGATAGTTTTATCCTTTAGCCTATATGAAAAAATCAATTATGAGTTGGTAGAATTTTAGGTAGCTTAAAGGCTAAACAATCCAATATTATACACATGAGTTTAGGAAAAGGGCTTTGTTGTTAGGAGTGAATCTTAATTCCCAAGATACACTACTGAAATATATTGGGGGTTTACATTCCTATTTGAAACATACTATCCTTATGTTCAATCCAAACAATTTAGATGAGGTATGTGTCCAAGCCACTCACCTTGAATCTAGAGGAAAGAACATTCAGGAAGAGGGTAGTAAGAGGAATCCATTCAAGGGTAAGGAGAAAGAGAAGGGTGGAAAATGGAAGGGAAAGAAGAATGCAAGTGTGAAGAAATAAGGGGAGAAAATGGCATGCAAACATTGTTCCAAAGAGGGGCATGATGAAGCCCACTGCTGGAAATTGCATCCTGAATTAAGGCCTAAGAAACAAAACAATAAGGGAAAACAAAATATGACCTCTAGCACACAACATGACCTTGATTCAGATCTTGGTGATGAGACCAAGATTTCAGCCATGGTTACAAAAGGAAAAGAAATTGTTGCAAGCACTAGTTCATCACATAGTCAAAACAACACTCCGAATGAAGAGTCAAGAATAGAGTTTTTTCTTGTAAGAGTGATTTCAAATCATACAAAGATTGATGCATTATTTGATGGTGGGTCACAATCAAACTCAATTTCAGAAGACTTGGTAAAAAAACTAAACCTTGAAACTATACCTCATCATAAGCCATATCCATTGGGTTGGATAGTTAACAATGCAAAATTACAGGTTACAAGGAAGTTTTTATTCAAGTTCACCATTACTGAAAAGTTCATTGATGAAGTTGAGTTAGATGTAGTTCCACTTGACATCTCAGGAATCATTTTGGGTAATCCTTATTTGTATGATAGGAAAGCAGTATTTTATCGCCATGACAACAAATACATATTCTTAACCAACTCCATTCTTTTCCGAGACAATACTTAACCAACTCTATTCTTTCCCAAGTCCCTATTTCCTTGCATTGTTTCCTTGGGAATTATCCCCCTATTAATTAGGGAAATTACTCAATTGGAATTGTGTAATCCTCATAGGCCTTCCTATGACTGCATGCACCACCTGTACAATTCAGATGATTATACAATTGATAGTACATCGTCATTGAACTCTAATCTCAATTGGGTAACTCTCAGATCTAACATGCATGAGTTATTTATGAGTGAATCATCAGTTTCTAGACCTCCCACTAGTTTCTCCAATTGTTGGAACTAGTTTAACTAACTCTAACTCAGTTAAACTAGATTAATTAATTACAACTCAAAATAAACTCAACCAGTGCTCCTATAATGTAGGAGATGCTTTGCATGACTCAAGTTAGACCCTCAAATCGAATTAACTGAGACAACTAAGTCAAATTAACGTAGTTAACTAATACAAGTTTTCAAGAGATGTGGAATTACAATTTTATTCCCAATTTAATTCAAGACAAAATTAAATTAGGATTTTCTTGTCGCATTTTCAACATTCCCTCTCAATAAGAAAGGGATTATCTACTACCTCAATTCTGCCTCTATGAAACTCAAATTTTCATCTTGACAATGTCTTTGTCAAAATATCCGCATCACGTTCCTCTATAGGAATGTACTCTAGCATCATGATTTTCCTCAGCACACATTCCCATATATGGTGATACTAGATGTCGATATGTTTGGGACGGTCATGAAAAATTGGATTCTCAAAGAGTTTGATACAACTCATATTTTCACAGTAAATCACTGTAGGATCCATCTATTAACCAAATAACCCAACAAGGATCTTCCTCATCCATATAGCCTCACAAGTTAGTTGACTAACAACCATGTACTCTACTTCTCCCAAACTTAGTGCAACTGATACTTGCTTATTGATGTACCAAAATACTGTTGTTGACCCAATACTAAATATTCCCCCTTATTTTCTCTTTCTGTTAGATGGACTCCCTGCCCAATCTGCATCTGTACCAAATACCAGATTGAGTGGTGCCTCTGAGGTATCTCAACACATGTTTAGTTGGCTTCCAATAGAGTTTTGTTGGATTAACCATTGCTTGACTAAGCTGGTTAACTACAAAACATATGTTTGGTTTTGTATTCACCAAATACATAAGTGAACCCACAAGCTGCTTATAAATAGTATCCTCCACTACTTCACTTGAAGTAGCATCATCCCTCCTCTGGTTCCCTGCTAGAGGAGTCTCCATGGGTTTGTTGCTCTCCATGTGGAACTTCTTCAGTATCCCGTTCGCATACTTTCCCTAAGAGACAAACAGTTCCTGATCTCCTTTCCATACTTCCATACCAAGGAAATAATGCATGAGCTCCAGGTCCTTTATCTCGAATTCTCTTGCAAGATACTCTTCACAAGATTTTACTAACTTCTCATCACATGTTAGAATTAAATAATTGACACATAATACTATAATCAACAATTTATCTTCAACCAAAATATGGTAAATATTTGCATCTACTTCACTTTTGGTGAGGCCCAACCTACTGAAATATTTGTCAATCCTGGTGTACCAAGCACGGGGTGCTTGTTTCAATCCATACATCGCTCGCTTGATTCTGCATACATGTGACTCTTTGTTGAAGATGTCAAATCCTTCCGGCTGCTCATTATACACCTCTTCCTCAATCACACCATTTAGGAATGTTGTCTTCACATCCATCTAATGTATATTCCATCCCATCTCAATAAAAGTGCTAGAATAGATCTGATTGAAGAGTTCCTTGTGTTGTATCTCTGAGATGATAATGGTAAGCTATCATGCCAGGGAATCTAAGATAATTGTTTTGGGGGTTTTGTTTTAATTTGAAAGACCAATGTAGGAAACAGATTTAAAACAGTGAGGCCTAACCCTTTGAATAATATTAATATCAAAACAAAGGGCTTCTATTGAAATTCACACAATGATATAGCTTGCATGATCTAGGTCCTGGTGTGACGAAGGACCCTTCCAAGACCTTTTACTTTCGTGATGTGTTAAATTGCATTTTTAAAAGAACATTAATGAATACATCTGCATGCTGTAAAGAAGAGGAACATGTCAATCATCAACACATGAAAACATAAGACATTGATAACGGAGTTCGTCTAGGAGGGACTACGTCTCTGGGCCCCGGTGTCAAGATGGTGTAGGCCGCTGCATTAAGTGTTGTCAATAGTGATGATGTAAATAGAGGTGATGTCGTTATCTTACAAGGAAAATTCCCTCATGCAGGAGTGGCTCTAAGATATGTTCCACTACAGGAACTCTCAGTCAAAAGACTCCTATCAGTATGACACAAAAACTCATGCATGATGAGAATTCCACCAACATGGCATAAAAGAGATCTGATTGCAAAACATTCATGATGACAATATGAGTATCCCATCAGCATACAATAAGGAATCTCAACACATAACATGACGAATCATGACAGCAAGTAAATCACATAGAATATTCCACATCACATCAAGTAAGGAATCATGAAAACATGTAATAAACAAGATCCTGCATCAACATCAATCAAGGATCTGTGCAGCACAATGCATAAATAAGAAGTACATGAACACATCATATACCTCACAACCAGGGGCCATCTGAAGAAGCAGATGTCAAACTATTGAAGCTGCTCAAACCATCAATCTCACAACATCAATCGCATGGGAATGGCTGCTCGCACATGAATGCTGGCATGTGCATTCCACTTAGAAAAGTGGCTGAAGAATAGAATAAGAGAATGAGAAAATTGAATGCACCATCATATTTGTAGTGTCGAATAGTGCAAAATCGACTGTCCAAAATCTGAATTCTGAGAAGTCAACAATATCAGCACAAGGAATCTTTTAGATTCCCCCTAGATTCCTCGAAGATTCTGCACCATGGGTGGACTAGAAATATGCAACTCTAATGACAAATCTGACCTTGCCATTGTGATCCTTGCGGAAAACCATGAAAAACAAATATAAACTTGACTATATTCCGACATGGAGAAAAATTACCTCCTTTGGAAAATTTCAAGGATCATGGTTTTGCTCCCTATTTTTGCAGCAATCATGGTTCCACCTACATACTGAAAATGGCCTAAAAATGAAGGACTCTAATGGAGAAATGGACAGTGCCATTGCGTTCGCGGTGACGAGAGGTGTTGAATCCATATAAAATTTATCAAATTCTGACAAAGTGAAAATTCAACCCTCCTGCAAAATTCATGGTTCCTGCATTAAAAATTAATTAATTTGCCTCAATTTGTGTGTCTGCTCCTGGTTCCTCCCTCTACCCCCGTGCACTGAAGAAATGCGGGTTCATATTAATTTTACCGACGGATAATCCAATGTGGGTGGTTGGTGTAATGGTCAAAAATAGGTTTGGTTGAGGAGGGTTCAGGTGGTCAAACCCCGCCCCTCCTATTTTTTTCCACATGATCAATTTAAAAAAACTAACATACATAAAATGAGGGGGGTCAAGTCCGCATTGGGCAGCCCACCTCCATAATCCCTGGGCGTTGTGTAAAGGTCATATGCTATTTAGGTTGGGTGCATAATATTTTTGGGGTCACCCGCTTGAGGGCTGGCCACATGGGCCGAGCGGGTTCGACCCCTGCCGATCCTGTACTCCATGTGTTGGCATTCGTTGAGGTGTATTGGGATGTGGGTCGGGTCCACCAGAGGTGGCCCATGCCCACCCCCATTAATACATAGGTGTTGTATGGTTGTGGGAGGGCTCGACAAGGTGATGGCCGCCAAGCCAAACTTGATTTAATTTTTTCTTTAAGGTGGTTGTGGGAGGGCCGACGGGGGTGATGGCAAACAGCACAAAAATTTTGAATTTTTTATGATACATTCAGGGGTGGCGGGTGTGGTGGCATGCCACAATATTAATAAAAAAAAATTGGTTTTTATAAAGAGGGGGTCAATTTTAAATTTTTAGAAAATAAGGGTCATTAGGCAAATTAATGAGGCCACAATCTCGACCAATTTTAGGAGCTAGGTTTCATGCCTCGAAGTCGGTCAAATTGTAGGACACTTAGACCTGGCCCACAGCGCAACTTTGACCAAAAATTTGACTGGTTCGTTCTCCCTCATACGAGCTCGGATTGATGAACCGTTTGCACCTCTGCGATCAGGACGACGAAATCTACACTCTTGTCCTGGGTTGAAGTCATTCTGAGAACTTTGATTTTCGAGCGTTCATAAGCCCTCTTTGTCCTATATGTCTCTAGAGCCACTTGGATCAATCCTCCCCACTAAGGAAATTTTGGTCCTCGAAAATCATGAACAATAACCTGCAACTTCTTTGTACCTTGTTTGCATCACAAGCATCCCGAAAAGGTCTTGATTCCATGTCCTTCACCTTTGTTCTTTAGAGCCTTAAGCAATGAGCCAACACCTGCTACCTTTGCAACATATAGTACATTGTTTGCAAATTACATGCTTGATTGACATGACCAACTAATGACCCAAACGTTCCACACTTGCCACTAGTTTATAACACATGCTTGGTGGTCAAGTTAACAACAAGATGGCGCAATACCCGAGCTATGACAACAAGGCCAACCTATCATGGTTGCTTCAACAAGTGATGGAAAACACATCATCACTGCAATACATGATTTACATACATAAGGCCAAACACTATTTTTTTGACAAGTGATGAAAACATAACATCACTTTTAGAGTATGACATGCGACACCAAATAAGGCCAGACATCATTGTTGCTGAACAAGTGATGGAAAACACATCATCACTTTTACATTTTAAAATGCAACAAATGATTTACAAAAGAACAACCATGAAATGACAACATGTCTAGAAACCATATTTCACTTATCAATGTGAATGGGTTACCTCCTTGTGGCGGTTTTTCTTGGTGAACAACTGCTTCACCTAGTTCATACACTGACACTTTGTCTTTAAGGCGCTACTCTGGATGGAGCCTCCGACATGTGGCTCTTTGATGGCCACTTTTGTCGCAATGACGATAGTAGGTTTTCTTCCTCCATATCTTCTTAACCTGTTTCTTTTCATGTTGTTGAGAGGGTCTTTCACGCCTCATCCTTTTGTGTGCTACCATTCTTTTCCAACACTTAGAAAATGTATGATTATGTAATCCAAAAAATGTGCATGTTTTTCAATGCCATGTTTTACGTTAATTATTATCAACAAGATCATAATCGAAATGAAAATTTGAAAATCTAAAGTGGTTATACCTTCCCTTGCTGTCTCTAATGTCAGTATGGTGATGAGAGCTTACCCCATCTCTCTCCCTGCAATGGGCATTGTCGTGGGATGATGGGAACATTTTCTCTTTCCTCGACAATTTTAATGACGTCTCAGACAAATCTAACACCTTCAAGCATTATCCTTTAGTGTATCTCGAGCTCGCAAATTAAGGTCTCTGCACAACCTCCAATGGTTGAGTCATGCCTTGGTTATTAACACCAAGTTCTTCTTTCTCCTCATGCCTCATCCTTGTAAGGAGCCTCATGTTTGTTCTTGTAATTGGGATCTCCAAATCTCTAACAGAACTCATACTATGTGAAGATGAAACTAAAAGGAAATCAACATCTTTTACCTCTTCTTTCGATTTGGAAAGAACTGATGAGGGTTTCTCGTCATCCGTTGTTGGTGGTTTGCTAGTTGTCTCAACGCATTCCCCAACTTCCTTTCTGACATACCCAAGTCCTATTCGACATGGTAATTCCTCTACTTTGATGGGATTGACAATGCCTTGGCCATTAATGCCCAAGCCTTTTCCTTCATACCCATTTTCTTCAACAGTTTGGAGCCAATTCCTGTGGTTTGATTTTCAAAACAGCAAAATCATCATCAAGAAATATACATGAAGATGGACAGCTACTTTTTACCTCACATGGGCCTCGCTGCAACTTTTCCAAGGCCTCGTCCTTTGTTTGCAGTTGTCGTAGCAAACGTTTTTTTTCCTTTTTCTCTTCATGGCATCTTCAATTCAGCATTCTTCGTTTGAAGATTATGTTTGTTTTGCTTCAGTTCTTCAAGGGCCTCTTCCGTGCCTTGCAACTGAAGCTGCAATCACTCCTTTTCCTCTGTCTCTTTCTATAGAGTTTCATACATGATTTCCACTCTTTTGGAAATGTTGAGCATGGTATCGTACATTGCTCTTTCAACCTCTGTCATTGCACGTCCCATTGTTCATGCTGCAATTCACATCAATGCAAAGACCGCTCTGATACCACTTGATCCAGGTTTGGGTGTGACGAAGGACCTTTCCAAGACCTTTTACTTTCGTGGTGTGTTAAATTGAATTTTTAAAAGAACATTAATGAATGCATATGCATTTTGTAAACAAGAGGAACATGTCAATCATCAACACATGAAAACATAAGACGTTGATAACAGAGTTTGTCCAAGAGGGACTACATCTCCAGGCCCCAGTGTCAAGGTGGTGTAGGCCGCTGCATTAAGTGTTGTCAATAGTGATGATGTACATAGAGGTGATGTCATTATCATACAAGGAAAATTCCCTCATGGAGGAGTGGCTCTAAGAGATGTTCCACTACAGGAACTCTCAATCAAAAGACTCCTATCAATATGACACAAAACTCATATAGGATGAGCATCTGGCCAACATGGCATAAAAGGGATCTCAATGCAAAACATGCATGATGACAACATGAGTATCCCATCAACATACAACAAGGGATATCAACACATAACATGACGAATCACGATAGCAAGTACATCACATAGAAGATTTCGCACCACATCAAGTAAGGAATCATGAAAACATGTAATAAACAAGATCTTGCATCAACATCAATCAAGGATCTGTGTAGCACAATGCATAAAGAGGAAGTACATGAACACATCATATACCTCACAATCAAGGGCCATCTGAAGAAGTAGGTGTCAAAGTGCTAAAGCTGCTCGGACCATTGATCTCACGACATAAATCGCTTGGGGATGACTACTCGCACATGAATGCTGACACCTGCATTCCACTTAGAAAAGTGGCTAAAGAATAGAATGAGAGAATGAGAAATCTAAACATACCATCAGATTGTGTCATCGAATAGTGCAAAATCAACTGTCCAAAATCTGAATTCTGAGAAGTTGACAATCTGGGGCTGAAGGAATCTTTTAGATTCCCCCTAGATTCCTTGAAGATTCTACTCCATGGGTGGACTAGAAATCTGCAACTCAAATGGAAAATCTGACCTTTCCATTACGATCCTTGTGGAAAACCATGAAAAAAAAGTATAAAATTGACTATATTCTAAAATGGAGAAAAATTACCTCCTCGTGAAAATTTCAAGGATCATGGTTTTGCGCCCTATTTTTGCAACAATCATAGTTCCCCCTGAGTACTGAAAATGGTCAAAAATGTAGGACTTTGATAGAGAAATGGACAGTGCCATTGCATTCGTGGTGATGAGAGGTGTTGAATCCATATAAAATTTGTCAAATTCTGGCAAAGTGAAAATTAGCCCTCCTGCAAAATTCATGGTTCATGCGTTAAAAATTAATTAATTCACCTTGATTTGCATGCCCTCTCCTAGTTCCTCCCTATGTCCCCATGCACTGAAGAAATGCGGGTTTATATTAGTTTTACTGGTAGATAACCCAATGTGGGTGGTTGGTGTAATGGTAAAAAATAGGTTTGGTTGAGGAGGGGTCGGGTGGTCAAACCTCGCCCCTCCTATTTTTTTCCACATGATCAATTTAAAAAAACCAACATACATAAAATGGGGGGGGGGGGGGGTCGTGTCTGCATTGGGTGGCCTACCCCCATAATCCTCGTACGTTTTGTAAAGGTCATATACTATTTAGGTTGGGCGCATAATATTTTTGGTTCCGCCCGCTTGGGGGTCGGCCACATGGGCCAGGTGGGTTCGACCCCTGCCAGTCCGTACTCCATGTGCTGGCATTTGTTGAGGTGTATCGCGGTGTGGGTCGAGTCCACCGGAGGTGGCCCATGCCTGCCCCCATTAATACATGGGTGTTTTATGGTTTTGGGAGGGCTCGACGGGGTGATGGCTGCAGAGCCAAACTTGATTTTTTTTTTTTTTAAGGTGGTTGCGGGAGGGCTGACGGGGGTGATGGCCCATCGGCCCAAAAATTTCAAATTTGTAATGATACATTCGGGGGTGGTGGGTGTGGTGGCACGCCACCATATTAATATTTTTTTTTTGTTTTTATAAAGAGGGGGTCAATTTTAAATTTATAGAAAATAAGGGTCATTGGGAAAATTAACGAGGCCACAATTTCGACCGATTTCAGGAGCTAGGTTTCATGCCTTGGGGTCGGTCAAATTGTAGGACACTTAAACCTGACCCATAGCCCAACTTTGACTGAAACTTTGACTGGCTCGTTCTCCCTCATACGATCTTGAATTGATGAACCGTTCACACCTCCACAATCAAGGCGACGAGATCTACGCTCTAGTCCTGGGTCGAAGTCATTCTGAGCACTTTGATTTATCAAGTGTTCATAAGCCCTCTTTGTCTTGTGTGTCTCTGGAGCCACCTGGATCATTGCACAGTGGTGAGAAGAAATAGAGAGGTTGTGTGACTATCACAGTGTTCAAATTGAAGATTAAATAATCATAAGTAAAATATTTAAACTATGTTCAGAAGGTTTAACAAAATATGCTTAAGCTTACAACAGATGCTGATGATATTATGATTTAGAGGGAATTAATAAAACAAATAGTTTAAGTAATTCATTATGTTTATAAATGATCACTTCAAAAGATTATAAGAATAACTGAAACACAATTTCTCCTACCTGGTTATCTTTGTAAAACATAAGAACATGAAGAAAACACTGTGAAATAAAACTAGAAAATCTTACAGAAAAACGAAACTGTATGAATCAGAATTCAAAATCCATTTTCTTTTGTATTAATGATTCAGAAAAGGCAAGTACATTCAATGCTTAGAAATTCTTCTTCAAGGGTGCAACCTTTAAAAACTCGTGAAAGAGAGTTATTTATACAATTTGAGAACTGAGAAAATATCTTAAACTTTTTTACAAAAATAGATAATTACAAAACCGGGAATATAAACTACTAACCAATTTGGCACTATTTTGGTGTTGAGCTGTTTGATGTCTGTTGTTGAAAAAATTGAAAACTGTTGAACTTGTGATGACTGTTTCTGTAAATGTTGAATGTTGTTTGATCACCCTCTAGTCCAGTAAATCAGTTAATACTTCCCAGCGCTTCTTATCTGGGATAGATATTTTGGTTACCCTTCTGTAAATTTCATCCATCTTTGTATACTTTGTGAAAGTGGGTTTTACTGGAAATAAATGCCTAATCTCATCTAAAATGAAGGTGTCCCTGAGTGCATTTAGCACCACTCTTGGTGTTGCTGCACCTCTTATGTTTGACACTAATGCTGCATTGGTGCCTACCTCTGTAAGCTTTTGAACATAATCCTCAATAGGCATTAATTTTTCATTAATTACAAGCATAAAGGGCAAACCCTTGTTGGTCAAGGGTTCAATCCTACTGAAAAAACACTGAACTATTGTATTCACACTGCTGCACTTTTCTTGCAACTAAAGGATTAGGTTCTTCTTAGTTATGATCTTCTTTACTTCCAGAATATTTTTTGCCCTGTCATTTATCCCTAATTCTTCAAGCTCATAGCTGTCTTTAGAGTTGAGGAACTTGATTATATTAGAAGCAATTTCTGGCATATCCTCAAGTTTTTTAGAAATAGTTTCAACAGCTTCCTAAGCTTTCTCTAAGAGGTATTTTTTATCAAACACTATCTTGATATAGGGCTAGATATCCTTAATTGCTTCAGTAAGATCTTCCCATAGAATTTATGTTGCCAAACTGTTTTGGAGAATTTAGCATCTACGGATAAACACTAATTCACTAGACAAGTAGTTGTGCCTAGAAAAATAGTTTAAAGTGTTTTAGACTTTTCCTATAAGAAATAGATAAGAAGAGAGGATAGAAGGCCTACCTGTAGTTCCGCTTTCCTATCGTCTCCCTTGTATCGATTCCGTCACTCCTTCCCGTACTTAATCCTCTTAAGAAGTACCTTGTAAACACAACAAAAGACAAAAACTTATCAAAGCATATGATCCATTGAATATAAATGAATGGAATTAGAAGCAATCCATACATATAAGCATTATGAAATAACACAACATATGGAAAAGTTTCAAATACTTTATGAGATAGAATAAGGAATTACAACCATCCGTGTCTGATTCAAAGTCATTCCTTCAGCTTGGATCCCATCCACATCACATCAAAAGCAAGACAAGCTTGTGGCATCACATCATTTTCTCCAAAGTCATGTCTCATAGCAGCATTATCTCCTTACAATTCAACATAATTCAGCCAGCCCCTGATCACTTAGATGAGTGCTTAATTTATAGGAAGATGAACAAGGTTTTGTTATTAATGGTGACATTGAATGGCCTTCCATACTTAGAATTAGTTCCATGGAGGAAGGGATGAGAGGATATGATGCTCCTTAATCACTCCTCATCCATTTACGAGCTTATAGGAGTTGATAAGACATGGAAACTTCTAGATGAATCCAAAAGATAAGAATATTCCCCAAACCCTATGTGAATTTCACTCATTCTTGCCCAGCGTAGGTGAAAGGAAGCCTAAGTGCTCTGCAGAGCATGCTGGTAGTGGACTTAACTGCTCTTCAATGCACCTTCAAAAGGGTTAGCTGCACTAGTCCCTCTAGAGGCAATTTCTGGATGTCTTCAAGTCATGAAACTGTCTGGGAAGGAGGCATTCAAAGGGTTGACTTGTTTAGGGAATGAAACAACTAAATTTAGGTTTTGATGAGACCTAAAACACTGACCTGAATGTTTGGATTTGATGTGCCCAAATGGATCTGTAACAGTTTCCCCCTTAAGCATGAAGTCGAAAAAATACCAATGTCGAATGAAATGCTTTACGATGTGATGAGGAGGTATCAAAGCGGAAGGCCGCTTGCATCAATTACAATACATATATCATGATATTTGATTTTACATTAATTACTGAGGGAAGGCATACCCATGATCAGCTTATAAACTTTCATTACAAGTACATAAACAATTGTCTACATATATAGACCCATGATTGGAATGACTATCAATGTAAAGCCATTGTACATATAATTTAGTACTCCTGATATCGCAACCCGTATGAATGAAACTAGATCCGGGGTCTTCAATCTCGTTCAACCGTTCGCTCAAGTACCAGTCTAACCATGTGAATATGTGACTTGAAGTCGAACATGGGAAGACACCATCTGATTACCATCCAATGATGTAAGTTGTTAACAGATGCAAGAGAAATAACTGATAATGATAATGATCCTCAAGGTACTACAATACATTCTGCATGGTGTGAATGGATGATTTGATGTCGAACACCATACAAAGTCTTTTGGTCGAAGACCATTTATGTATGGCTATCACCGAAAGTGAGAAACCTGTCATTGATGTATGCAAGCCTCAAGGTACTGAATGGGTGTTTCTAAGTCAACTTCTTGGATAATGAGTTGATGTCGAAAAGAAGCGACTCGTCACAGGAAGGCCTTGATGTATCCCACATCAACGACACAAAACGAGTGTAGCGATTTGACAGATGGAATTTGTCTGAAAACACAAGGTTCAGGAATGGCGGTCATGAAAATGAAGGTTTATGGTATTGCAAAGATGGATTTTGACTGAATGACTTCTCTTGAACATGTCGGCGACACTAAAGTGAATTGGTAGCATTGACCCAAAACAAAGTGATGGATGGTATGATAGACCAATGGTATGACAACCATCAAGCTAATAACGCAACCCAGATAGTCATAGTGATGGAGTGAAAGTGTCATGTTCAAGAGCGACCTGCTACCATAAAGTGGTTTTCCCCTTTTCCATTTTCCCCAGTCATTGCTAACCAGTACCTCTTTATTTTTATCAAGCTTGAGGAGGATAACATATGCTTGTTGTATAATTTCACCCTTCATATGAATCCATCACTATTTGATGTTTTAACGAGTCTAGCAAAGGTGAAACTCGGTCTTATCTAGATGGACAAGTTTGTCGCTATTTGATGTTTTTAACGAGTTTAAAAACAAAGATAACTTGGTCATTTTCATGTTTAGAGAGTTTGAAAAGGCACAAAAAGAAAACTCCACAAGTTATTTTTCATAAATTAATCTCTCAAGTCCAAAAAAAGCATAAAATAATACAAGAGAGATATCGTTTCCAATCTGTTAACGAGCTAGAAAGGACAAGTGCTCGATAATCTTTTCATGTTTAGAGAGTCTGAAAAGAGCTTAAAGAGGACTCCATTTTGAGGAATGATTGTTGTCTAGGATAGTAACTGGTTCTAGTGATCTTGGAACTTCTCAAAACATGTTGATTTATGTGAAGGGGCTAGCTAATAAGACCACCCATTACAATTGTTCCTCAAAAAGGGTAAAACAACCAAGTGAAAGCGTATGATCAGCCAAAGGGATGGTGGCAATGGGATGAAAACAACCAAGGCTCATCTGGTAAAAGAGGCTAATAAAATGGAAATCACGAGGGTTAAAAATGGAAATGAGTTCATTTTTACACAAGATTGAACCATAGGGAACTATGCTTGGATTCAGTTTCATGTTTTGACAAGCTTGAAACGAAAAAACTATGCTTGGATTCAGTTTCATTTTTAGACAAGCTTGAAACAAAGAACTATGCTTGAGATTAGTTTACATGCCCCCAACATGATGAAAGGAAGAGTCTCTTGTAACTAGATGGAAGTCGATGCGGTGAATCAAGACGGTTATCCAACACCTTTTTGGCTTCGTCCAAATAGGGAAAAGGTGAATGGGGTGATTCCCTTCACATAACCTACAAGAAAACTTAACTTTACCACTAGGTGCATTCCCCCAAGCTTCATTACATTCATCTAAGTAGACTAATCATGGCTATCAGGTGGATGGAATGAAGGTTCTTTTACGAGATCAAGTGAAAGACTCAACTGGGATTTTACGAGATCTAATCAAAGACTCGAATTGGAACTTTGCTCCAGGGGACCTTGTTTCATTTTTTAATGATATTGACACAAGTCAAGGAACTCTGCTTAGAGACCCTTGTTTCATTTTTTAGCGAGGTTGACACAAGACCAGGAACTGTCCTCGTAGGAGCTGTTTCATTTTTTAATGAGGTTGACACAGTAAAATAACTATCCTCATACTCCTTGTTTCATTTTTTAACGAGCTTGACACAAGACAAGGAATTATGCTCATAGACCTGTTTAATTTTTTAATGAGGTTGACACAGTAAAAGAACTATCCTCATACTCCTTGTTTCATTTTTTTAACGAGGTTGACACAAGACAAAGAACTCTCCTCATATTCTTTGTTTCATTTTTTAACGAGGATAACACAAGACAAAGAACTCTCCTCATGGACCTATTTCATTATTTAATGAGATTGACACAGTAAAATAATTATCCTCATATTCTTCCAATCACAACTCCTAAGAAATCATGAAGGCGGGATATGGTTCCAATGCCCCCAGTACATGATGTACAACATCACTAGATTGATCGTCAGTTGATGAAGGTATGGAATGGGTTGCCACCTAATCAACCCGTGGTGGGGATGATACCATTGGTACAAAAGGCACATTTAGGGAAGATGGTTGACTGAAAGCCATATTTCGACCAGGAAATGAAAGCTGGTCAACAGTGACAATTCGTCCTTCATGCGGGAAACAAATCACTCGAAAGAGTGTTGAAACAATGGCTCCCATGTCATAAACATAGTCACACCCAAGAAGTAAATTGTAATCTAAAGGGCTTAGGACTACGATCACATTCAGATAAATGATTTTTCCCCCAGAGTAATAGGTAACTGAGGGAGGTTCCCTAATGGTTGACTGGTTCCTCTATTAAAAGCCAATAGATTATGGGTAACAGGCACAAGCGGCAGCAAACCAAGTGCTTGACAAGCAGTTGAGGAAATGATACTCACATATGCACCTTTATCTATAATAGTGTCAGATACAATCATATTACAAACTTGTACTATGATTTGGAAAGGCACATAAGAAGGAAGGCAGAATCCTGCTAGTCGATTCTGATCAAAGGAATTGACTAGACTACTTGGAGGGGGTACCATAAAAATGGGAGAATTAACCCCTTGAGTTACGAGAGCGGGAGGATTTTTTTCTTGTCTTGATGGAACAGGAGGATTTCCCCCAAGATAATTTGAATCTGAAGAAACAAAAATAACCTGAGTGGTTTCATATTCACTCTCTTTGGGAAAGTTACGATTTACTAAAGGTGAAATCGAGTCAACTGTTACCTCAACCTGTTGATTTGGGTCGGGTATAGACTCATAGGATTCACTTTAAGAGAGAGTTGGTTTGACTGACGGTTGATTTGAGTCATTCAACTCATCAACTAAGGAAGGATTAAGGGAGAGTTTCTTGTAACCAGATGGAAGTCATTGCAGTGAAGAAGAACGGTTATCTAACACTTTTTTGGCTTCATCCAGATAGGGACAAAGGTGAATGGGGATATTCCCTTCACATAAATTATAGGGAAACTTAAGTTTACCCTTATTTCCATGATCTTTACTATAACTAGTTGATGGTGTGTCACTAGCATGATCTCCATAAGTTGATGACACAGGATGTTGTGAACGAAAAGACCATTCTTCTAAGATCTGAGGAATATCAGGAAAATTTCGAGGAAGAGGTCTCCCGCACAAAGTTTGCATGGATATCGAACTTTGTGAGGCTTGATGGATGGTTTCTCATCAAATGTTGCATTCAAAGCAATGGTTGCTTATTTTCTCCTCTACTGAATTTGTTTCTCCTTCTTATTCTTCCCTTTCTTCTTTTTCTTAGCCACCTGGTTACTAGTACCAATACTTTCACCAAGAGAAGAGGAAGAATAGGAGGAAGAAATAACTGAGGCAAAAAGCAAAGGGTCAACTTTAGGATCAACTGGAGGTTGATTTTGTCCAGTCAGAGGTGTACTCCATTCCGGAGGAATCACAATATTTTGAACCAAGGAGGTTGAAAACAACCATACTGGCAAGCCAATGGTAAATCCTGAAAGGGCAATGTAGCCATATATGGAGCACCAATATTTCCAAAAGGAGGAAAAGGACTAGGATTCCCATCAAAAGGAATTCCTTGATTGGTGGAATCCGGATTTGTCACCATATGTTTCAACCTAAGATCAACTAATGAGCGAGTATGGAGGATGTTATCCATGGTCAGTTAATTTTATTTTAATCAAAGTAACATAACAAAACAAAAGAGGGATAATCTAGCAAAAAGGTTTGCCATGTAACTATGAACTACAGAATACCTCCTGGCGAACCAAGAAGTACGGGCAAGAAATCTCCCCGAATGTTGTGCTCAATGTATCATAGTGTACAGGGTGGCCGACTCGGTTTCCTAAGGATGGATAACAACCTAGTGTTGTCCTCCCATATATACCTAAAATTATGTGGAGGCCCAATTCATATAAGCGCTATCTAATGCAAAACCGCACAGTGAGAGCATTCCCATATACTTTACGTACTGTAACACCGCCCTATATACCTGAAGGTACGTGGAAGATATATGATATACTCACGTACGTGGAATGAGGTATCGCACTCGGGATGTATTTCATAATAGTTAGCGACAACTACTTTGTTTTACAATGCCAGAACACGTCTCTGGCCTAGACCTCTAAATGTTTTTCCTTAGGTGACAATGCTCCATTAGGTAAATTCAAATAAATTTTAAGTTGATATTCTTTAGAATTTTCCTTTCGAATTTCACCATGTGATGCATATTTGCAATTCCTAAAATGCAACTAATATGATAAGAATTCTTCTCATTCAATTTAACAATGAAAATCCTTAGCTAGTAGGGATAGAGCAATCAAATCTTTGACAAAGAGCAAAGAGCACATCTAATGCAATTTCCCTAGCTATTCCTTTCAAGAATTCACAAACTACAATATGAACGATGCAAGTTTTTCTTTTCGAATCCCTTAATGTTATGATGAACAAAAAAGGAAATATGCACATACAATCAATAAATATTTAATAAGAATGAATACTTTGATTACAATTCTGTTTCGAAGGAAAAGAAGACTTTACAACACTTTCTTTTGAATGAAGATTAATCAACTATATTCTAAATTTGACTATAGACTGATAATGACAAAGAAAACATTAATCAATCAAATCGAAGTAGGGTTGGCAAAGGAGATAAAAATTTGTTCTCTGAGAAATGACATTCATTGATCAATCAACAAGTAAACAAATAGAGAAAAGTAGGCAAAAACACTTTCCAAAGGTAGGAATTTAACCTAAGGTTGATTAGCATAGGTCAAAGAGGGCCTAGCTGCATTGCAGAGAATTGTCTTTCACTCAAGGGTGCTCTGCAGAGCATTGTCCCCTGGCCAAGCTCGCGCTGACTTTTGAGAGGCCACTCAAGAGTCATCTAACCTCAATTTTCGACCAAAATTCAATGCAAAAGAGATCAAATAGAGTCTATGAACACAAGTAGAGTCTACAAATATGTCTTAGGAGGTGGATAAGCTACTAGTAAAGAGGATTCTTCCCTAGCGGAGTCGCCAAATTGTTTTGGAGAATTTAGCATCTACAGATAAACACTAATTCACTAGACAAGTAGTTGCGCCTAGAACAATGGTTTAAAGTGTTTTAGACTTTTCCTACAAGAAATAGATAATAAGAGAGGATAGAATGCCTACCCATAGTGCCACTTTCCTCTCGTCTTCCTTGTATCAATTCAATCGCTCCTTCTCGTACTTAATCCTCTTGAGAAGTACCCTATAAACACAACAAAAGACAAAAGTCGATCAAAGCATACGATCCATTGAATATAAATGAAAGGAATCAGAAGAAATCCATACATATAAGAATTATGAAAGAACACAACATATGGAAAAAGGTTCAAACACTTTATTAGATAGAAGAAGGAAATACAACCATCTGTGTCTGATTCAAAGTCATTCCTTCAGCTTGGATCCCATCCACATCACATCAAAAGCAAGACAAGCTTGTGGCATCACATCATTTTCTCCAAAGTCAATTCTCATAGCAACATTATCTCCTTACAATTCAACATAATCCAGCCAGCCCCAGATCGCTTAGATGAGTGGTTAATTTATAGGAAGATGAAGGAGGTTTTGTCATTAATGGTGACATTGAATGGCCTTCCATACTTAGAATTAGTTCCACGGAGGAAGGGATGAGAGGATAGGATGCTCCTTAACTCATTCCTCATCCATTTTCGAGCTCATAGGAGTTGATAAGATAGGGAAAATTCTAGATGACTCCAAATGATAAGAATATTCCCCAAACCCTGTGTGAATTTCGCTCATTCTCGCCCAGTGCAGGTGAAAGGAAGCCTAAATTCTCTGCAGATGACCCTGGTAGTGGACTTAACTGCTCTACAGCGCACCTCCATAAGGGCTTACTTGTGTTGGTCCCTCTAGAGGCAATTTATGGATGTCTTCAAGTCATGAAACTGTCTGGGAAGGAGGCATTCAAAGGGTTGACTTGTTTAGGGCATGAAACAACTAAATTTAGGGTTTGATGAGCCATGAAAAACTGACTTGAAATTTGGGATTTGATGTGCCCAAGTGGATTTGTAACACAAACCCAATTTGTTTCCAATGTAAGATTCTTTCAGTTCCCTCTACAATGTTTCAATATGAGCTTTTTCTATCCGCAACTCAGCTGCATGTGAAGTGTCTGCAACTATTTTCATATGTTGTTACTCCTTGAGTTCATTCTGCAACTTCTTGATTTCCCCTATCTAAATAGACAGGTTCTAAACAACTTCAACAAGTTTTTCAGCTCCTTCTACTGCACCTGTAGTTGATGTTGTGGCTCAATTAGAAACCCTAGTTACAGGGATTGCTACAAGGGGTACTATATCCATTGGAGTTTGAGCTCTTTTGACAGCTTCCTCTTTCTCCTTGACCAATTTCTCCATATTCTCTTCCAACTATTTTATCTACAGATTATGTTCCATGATGAGCTTCATCATGTCAGACTTCTGAGTTTCAGTTTCTTCAATCTCTTTAGCCATTAGGTCCTTAGAAGCTGGAAATTTGAGCTATTTCCTTAATTTTGAAAGCTCAAGTTCTTATTCAACATTTATGTTGAAGGGATCATATCCCATCTTCAGCACCAAATCTTCTAAATATTTTATCTTTGTGTCCTTTTCCAATGAGGATACTTTCTCCAACTTGATTTGTGATTGTGTGTTTCCTAAGGTAACCTACAATTTTGACAAATTCATATTAGTATGAATTAAAGTAGAAGAAATCATATGTTCGGTTTGTTTGTGCATCTCAATTTGATCAATTGGATGCACATCCTTTACATTAAATTCAAAAGAGGTCTGCTCATGATAATGTGAAGTAGTCCTAGGCTGTGGAATCTGAGCCTACAGAAAAGCCATCTGCATTTTACCCTTCTCAGACTCAAAGATTGAAAGAATTCTAGCCTGAGAGCTAGAGGAATGTTTCTAGAATTGTGTGTAGGTGTTTAACTTCAACTCTTCGTTCTTCTATCTGACCTCACTGAAAACATGAAAGATGTCCTCCTCTTGTCCTTATGGATGCTTCCACTAGTTTGAATTACCTGTTGTTCTTGAGAAGTAGTGGAATGAGTTAGGGACTGGGTAGGATATCCACCAAACTGTGTATAGAGCATGGTCTCTCCAAGGCCATCAAATGTTGCTTTCTGAGACTCATGTGTTGCACCAACAGTCACATAGATCCTTGGTCTCTTTTTCCTATGCACAATCCTAAATCCCTAGATTGATGCTTCAGTTGTAGGAGATGATTGTTCTTCCCTTTCTCTTTTAGCTGTATTTTCTTATGCAACTGGATTTTGCACATTTGAAGTGGAAATGGCCTGCTCTTCAACTTCTTGGAGGGTGTTATTTGTCCACTTCAACTGATTTTTGTATTGTTCTATTTCTGGCCTGGATGTGTGGTGATATGCTGTAAACTTGTTTTCCACCCTGAGTTTAGAAATCACTCCCATTGGGTCATAAGACCAAGTGAAACTGAGACCAAACTTCATTTCCTTTAGCAACCTATCTGCTTCTTCTCCTGTTGCCCTGGTATTGCAGATGAATGGACCAACCTGAGCTTTGAGCTTGAATTGAGTTTTCTTCTTTGCTACCACAAAGTGTACTTCATCTACATTTAACCTTTGCCTAATATATTCCAGTGCAAATATTATGATGGGGAGGTACTTGGGAAGTTTGTAGGGCGGAAGATTACAACCATAAACCTTGATTTTTGTGTAGTTTTGGTAAAGATACCAATCTCATGTTGTGGCTTGCTCGACCAGCTGCAATACTTTAACAATCTCATCACTAATTCTTGGTATTGGAGTACTGCTCATAAGACTGATAGTTGGATGAATAAACAATTCTATGAACTATTTATAGGTAAACTCTTCTTTCTCCTTCATTCCCATTGTAGTTCAAAAGATCACTGATTTTTGGTTGCCTTCCTCATCTATCTTCTGTAGGGTAAATGGAAACTTGTCTCCCTGAAAATATATGAAAAGGTATACAAGTACTGAAGCATACTTGAATGATTCTTCAGTGTTAAACTAGACAAATTGCTCATGTATGGCTTCAGCTAGGAATTGGCTGAAATTATAAATAACAGTGGGTTTGGAATCAATAGAAAATATAGATAAGAAACCTAGGATGGAATCATTAACATATTGATTATAGTTATAACCAAGCCGATAGGACAAAATAGTGGTGATTTGCTTGGTTCTATCAGGGAACATGGATGAGTCATAAGGAGGGTTTATT
This sequence comes from Pinus taeda, assembly GCA_000404065.3. Taxonomy (NCBI): domain Eukaryota; kingdom Viridiplantae; phylum Streptophyta; class Pinopsida; order Pinales; family Pinaceae; genus Pinus; species Pinus taeda. The sequence continues at coordinate 7,506 of APFE031080824.1, read as the reverse complement.
TTAGGCAGAGGACTATCAATGGCTAGGAAAAGTTCAAGAGTTTGGGATCTTTTAGTAAAATCCACTTTCTGATAGGCTTCTATCAGGCTTTCATGGGAAAAGGGATGAGTTGATGCAATAGTAGGGGCCTGCAGCATCTTTTCAATGGACTCAACATTGATTAAACAAAGGATTTCTCCTGTGGGTGAAATAATTACTCTTTGGCTGGGATCATAGGATTCATGGCATTTCTTGACAAATTCAGGTGCTCTGTGTATCTAAGCAAAAATTTAGTGGGGAAGGAGGGAGTCCCAAATTCCTATTTCATTAGTCTGATCAATTAATTTATCTTCCATCCAGCAGTAAATTTCATATAATTCAAATTGAGAAGAAGTCTCAATGATTTTGCAATCCCTGTCAACCAAGGGGTATGGTGGAAGTCAACCTGTGGATGTACAAGAGGATTTTGGATTCATACAGCTTCTTTTCCCTTAGGAGGCATTTTATCAAATGAATTTGTAGACTAAAAATGATGGAAATAGAAAAATTGGTCTGAAACAGGTTTCTTACAATAAAATAGTATGATTGAAAAAAGAGACAAGTGGACCTGGATGTCAGCTTTCTTATAAGTAGGACAAAATAGCTGCTTAAGTGTCAGATCGTCTTTGAGCTGTAAGGAGTAAAACTGTGAGTGATGAATTTGGTCACAGGAATGTACTATGTAACTGTTTTCATGGAGGAACAAAACTTTTAATGGAAAACTTGGAGCGGAGCTGTTGAATGAATGGTTAAAACTGCATTGATTATCCAACGGGACTAATTAACGAGTCTTTGGGACATAAATTCATGGGAGATGGTGAATTGAATGAACAACGGATTTGCGGCAATTGATTGGATGGAGAAATGACGTGGAGCAGCAGCAAACGATCGCATGTAAACCGTGTTTGTGAGTAGCTTAAGGTGGTAAGTCGTTTAGGGATTTTTAGTCCCGAAAGACTAAAATGAGGCTAAGGTGGTTTAAGGTGGTGGTTTCGGAGACTTCTCACTTTGAACTCCCCCCCCCCGTCGATAAAGTTTGAACAACAAATGAAGGCCGAGGAGGGATGTGGGCCATCAGCTGTCGGGGGAGCATGCGGGATGAAAGGTAAGGTGGAAAGGATTTAACATGTGAGGCGGAAGGGATGGTGGGGTCACGATTTCGACAGATGTGACAGTTTGATGTTATGGAAAATGAATGTTTGAAGTTAGGATATTGCAAAATACATTGGTACTAAGAATCCATAATTAAATCAAAATGAAACATCGCATGTAAGAATTATCCAATGTTACAACTTAGGATAAAATCCTTGCACGCTCCAATAATTTCTCATATGTCTACCTACCCTTTATACTCCTAATATTTTCATTTATTCATCCGAGTGCATTCAGGCTAGCAACTCAATATTTCCTTTTCATGACTTATCCACCTCTATCCCTTATTTCCTCCATTGGCTCAGATTAATCTGTTGAGCCAATTTTATTTGCTACCTATTAACAAAAATTTAAATCAAATCCAATCATGCTTAAACTGTACAATTGGATTAGATGAACTAGATGTGGCATTTAAACAATCTTCACACAACCTTTATTTGCAAAATAAAATTGACTAAGAGTAGTGGCATTTGTATTTGCAACACTTTCAGAGTTTATTGCTTTTTGCTTTTCTTTCTAACCTAACATTTATTTTTGCCTTCATTTTTTAGGGCATCTATTCTAACATTTTATTTGATATGGACTTATTCATAAAATATCCCTAACATTTTTTATTTAATATTCTTTTTGTCCATATCCTAACTTAACATTTTTTGAAATATATTTTCATTTTTTGACTAATTGATACTAACTTACCAAAACAAAAAAATTCTACAACACCTTGCTATTGGATCAAAGTTCTCCTTGTAATAAATTTCCTCCACCTAAGAGAACCCTTTAGCCACAAATTTGGCCTTGTGTTTCTCGGTGTTTCTCCAAACTTCCATCTGTTGCTTGCTTTACCTTGTAAAGCCATCTAGAACTCACCACTGACTTGGATGTTGCTCTTGGGACCACTCCCCAAACACTATTTTTGATAATGGAGTCATACTCGTCTACTATGGCATCAACCCATACTAGTTTCTATACTGCTTCCTCGAATGAGGATGGCTCAATCTCTACACTCTCACTCATCAAAGCCATGTAGCCATTGTACCAATCTGGTGACCTCCTCTGCCTACATTGTGATGTGGGTGCTCCCACATTCTCTCTAGCATCATGCATCAATATGTTAGCCTCTCTAGTGCGCTTCCTTCCATATCTAGAGGTATTTTCATGAGTGGGTGCTTCCACTCTTTTCTCCTCTACATGTGGTTGCTCCATATCATCCTGAACTTCTACCTTTGGAGCAAAAAGCTCCTCTTCTCCATGCAACTGAAGCTCCCTCTCAAGGGAAGATCTCATGGCCTTCTCTTCATCAAACTTTGTGTCTCTACTAACCATTGTCATCATGTGAGATGGCAGGTACAGTTGATAGTTGTGAGTTGTATCAGTGTACCCCACGAATATGCCCAACTTAGATATTGGTTCTAGCTTTTTCCTTGCATCTTTGGTAGCATGACAGTAGACTGATGAAACAAATATCCTGAAGTGCGCAACATCTTGTTTCTTACCTAAAAAATATTCTTCTGGTGTAATCATCACAATAATCCGATGAGGACTTCTATTCTGCACATATACAATTGTGTTTCTTGATTCAACCCATAAGTGCAATGGTAGGCCTTGATCACGTAACATCGCCCGTGTAGCTCCCACAATACATTTGTTCTTCCTTTCAGCCACCCCATTTTGTTGTGGGTTATGGGGCACTATCAACTCTCGTCGAATACCTTCTAATGCATAGAAGTTCTCGAATTCATTCAATAAATATTCTCCACCATTATCGCTCCTAAGATCTTTAACTTTCCTACCAATTTCTTTCTAATGTCACCATGCGAGCGATGAGGGTGAAATATAGCTCTATTGTGAAGTAAGAGATTCACTTGCCTCTCCTCTTGAGGGCTTCTTGATGGACTTCTTGCACAGACACTTTGTGGCATAGTGTCCCAGCTCATGACAAAGAAAACATTTAATATTCAACATGTCCTTATTCTTGTCGCCCTAACTAGAATCTGTTTTGGAATGAGATGAATTCCCTTGCCCTTATTTTTTCTTTCCAGTTAAGGCACAATTCTCCTCATCATCATGCTTGGATGACGATCCATCTCTAGTGTTCCACTGCATCCCTTCTTACACCAACTCAGACCACAAATGCTCCCACTCTAGTAGCTTCTCCATTCCTTTTACTAAATCTTGGTAGTTTTTCCAGCTCATGTGAAGGCCTAGAAGTGTTAGGTTGACTAGATCATTTTCAACAATTGTAACATCAACGCTTCTAAGCTCATCCCGACATTGGGTGAACTTGGTCAAATACTTTGGTATTGTGTCGCCCTTCTCCATCTTGATTTTTCTAAGCTTGTCCTTTAGTGCCAGCTTCCTATGGTCACTGTTGTTTTGAAATATGTTTGTCAAGGCCTTCCACATTGCATATGGAGTCTTCTTACCATGGAGGTTTGAAAAAATATGATCTCGAACTCCTTCTAGGATAATCCTTCTTGCCTTTACAACAATTTTTCTCCACTCTGCTAGATCTTGAGCATCAACTGCTGGAGGCTTAGGAATATCTTTGTCTATGAATTCATTAAGCACATTGTCTTCCAACGCTGCCTCCATCGTGTCCTTCCAAGAAATATAGTTCAAACTACCCTCAAGGGTATATTTGAGACTTAATCCATAGAATGACATCCTACTAGCTCTGAAGTATGATATTGCAAATTCGATTTCACTTGAAAAATACAAACTCATATTCTCCTCTTCTAGAGTGATTTCTCCTCTGATACCATGTAGAAATTCCTTGTAGATTCATTATACTAATTGTAATTTATTTAAAAAATAGACTTGAATCCACTCTACTCATCAACGGAAATAATTTAAATGATCGTGAAATCACAAAGCATACAAGTCAAAGAATTCAACCAACACATTACACAATGATTTCCTTGGGAAATCCATAGCTAAAATCCCTTGCTATATGTATATTGCATTAGTCAGAAAATATGAGAAGATTACAATGCTTTTCTCAAGCCCGAGCAACCTCTACACTATCTCTATCTGTTTCACTGCTTCCTACACTATCTCAAGTCCCTATTTCCTTGCGTTCTTTCCTTGGGAATTAACCCCTATTAATTAGGGAAATTCCTCATAGCCTTCCTCTGACTGCATGCATCACCTGTACAATTCAGATGAGTATACAACTAATAGTACAATGTCCTTGAACTCCAATATCAACTAGGTAACTCTCAAACCTGACATGCATAAGTTATTTATGAGTGAATCATCAGTTTACTAGTTTATCACTACTATACCTCCCAATAATTCCTCCAATAGTTGGAACTAGTTTAACTAACTTTAACTCGGTTAAATTGAATTAATTAATTACAACTCAAAATAAACTCAACCAGGGTTCCTATAATGTAGGAGACACTCTACATGACTAAAGTTAAACCCTCAACTCGATTTAACTGAGCCAACTAAGTTAAATTAACCTAGTTAATTAATACAAGTTGCCATGAGATGTGGAATTACAATTTTATTCCCAATTTAATTTAAGGACAAAATTAAATTAGGGTTTTCTTGTTGCATTTTCAACATAATAACCTCTCCAAACTATGTACAAAAGAAATCCTGGCAAAGGTTGAATTCAATGATCCAAATTCAAAGGCATCATGAAGATGAAACAAAGCACTTGATGGTTGGCCTTCAAGGGTATCTCTATAGAAAAAGGGAACCTTACCTAAATGAAGTTTGGTAAGAAGAATGGGCATTAGCAAAAGGATGAATGACTTGGGAAGATGTTTGTTTGAATATTGGAGGATAAAATAATTTTGAACTTATCCATAATGAACAAAGACTATCTTTGAGCCAAACGAGTTACAAAATACAACCATTGAGTAAGAATATGTGAACTCCTTTATTGAGACAGTATAGCTCACTTTTGTAACAATTCCTAAGTATGAATAGACGCCATAAAAATTTCGGTCTTCCCATATTGGTTTTCAAGGTTATTTATTGTCTATTATGTGATTAATCATCATGTTCTTGCTTTACTTGATGAATTTCTATGTATATCCCATTCAATAGAAATGAAAATTGTGATTTTAATGCATAATTGGGTTGAATTAATGCTTATGCAATGTGTGCATAGCCTATAACCATATCTCTATATTACATCCCATGTATCTAATGTTTATTGCTTCCTATGGCGCATTATGGCACTAAATTCTGTTTGATTGAATGGTGTAATGAACCTATATTTTAATTAAACTTTCAATTGAATTGTTGATGTGAGGTATATTATGTAAACCACCTACCAAAATAACATTCTTTCTCATACACCTTAGATAGTGCATAGTGAATCCTACAACCCATTCACCTATAACTTGTGTGTGTGACTGATCAACTACAACCATCCTTTGAGTGGTTTAATCCAACATATCCCAAAAGGCATGCACCAAGTTTTTCTCCAAGTCTGAGCATTTTCTCAATATTTTACATCCATTCACACAAATGATTTCAAAATGAGGGCTAAACCTCATGTTCTATCTCAACTGCATATTGCAACAGTAGATGGGTTATTGAGTTGTGTGTGTATATATATATATATATATATATATATTATCTATATATTATATATAATTTCAATGTGTAGAATATTTCCAACTAGTAAGATGCATCCATTCATAACAATAACTATATTTTCATGAATGAATATATATGTGTGTGTGTGTGTGTAAGCAATATTGTTCTTGTGATTTTCTTAAATGAATGTTGAAAAAAATAAAATGTCTTATTAGCAACTAAATTGGCATAACATAGAGGCATTGCTCATCTATTAGACATTAAAATTAGCACAATTAATGAGTAAATCAATTGTGAATCCAAATCAAAACAAATTCCTTCATTCATCCTTGCCAATGACTGGCCTGTAGAGAATAAGAAGCTTTGAATTCATCATTGGTAGAATAATGATAATAACCATTTTTAATTCTACAAAGCATCCATGTTAATAAGATGAACATTGTCATCTGCCTACCATTTACAAATCTAAAACCGAGGAAGAATTCCATAATACAATGTAGTCATGTTCATAATATGTCATTATTGATGCTGATGAAATTTGTTGATGCCTTTGAAAACCCCTTGTGAGTTATTGTTGTTGTTGAGCCATCTCAGAGTGAGAGAGGTAGTCTAATGGAACATTAGTTTGATTTGTTATTATTTGATCCAAAATGAATATATATAGAATATTAATTTATTAATGCTCTAAACTGGTGAAATTATAGTTTGGAACATCTCAAAGATATATTTGATTTTTTTTCGAACTTCAAAGCATTTGACATATCTTCGAGGCATTAAATAATGTTTTTTTTTTCTATAATAGATGGTGTTAGTTTTTTTCTCTTTGTTCTCCTTTTTAAGGTTAATTCTATTCTTTCATCATCAAGATACAATTTCACTTAGGAAACTAGACTGGTGACCAAACCATAGTTTCTTTAACATACATGCATGCAAATGAAGAAAAGTCTTCATAAAAATAAAGTGTTTGATCCGAAGACTATTACATCTTGATTAAACAACTAACATAGAAATAGAAAACCAAAAATAAAGAAGTTAAAAAACCTAAGGAACTAGATAAATCATGTTTCTTAATGTAGGCATAGAGGTGTTTGAAATATCTACTATAAATGAAACCTTCTTGCTCCTAGGTAAGCTTCTTAATTCTAGAGGCAAACCAAGATGATCATCAATCCTTTTCTTATGCTTATCCAAGGTTTTCAGGAATAATTATAACTTATCTACCATGAGGAGGATTTACTCTTTGGCTTCATTTATGTCTAACAAAAATCCCCCTAGTAGAATATTCATGTGTCAATAAGTGTTCATTGTATGCATATAGTAACAGAAACTGCCTCTGATGTTCTCAATGTCTAACATTCTATTTCCCATCTAGTATGAGATCTTGGGGAAGATGGTGACTATGTGAAGGGATGAAAGGATGAGGGGATCACCAATGCAAGGGGTTATAAAGGAGAGTGAGGGTCCTAAGCAGTTACTATTAGAGAGTGAACTAAAGAAAACCAACAAGAAACACAGTAGTTGTAGGAGCCTAGGAAAGAGTAAGAATAAGAAAGGAAGAGAGGCCCAAAGAGACTCAATGGGAACAAGTTGGAAAGTGAAATTTAATAGAGAATACCAATAAAAAATAGCGTAAACCAAACTAGAGATGCTCAAAGGACGTATAGTGTAATTGTATGAAGACCTAACCAGACTATAAGAGAGAGTTGATGTTGGGTGTGGAGCCTGATTATCTTCTATATTCAAAAGTACCGCCACATTGGACCCCAGTTCAAAATGGGG
>APFE031080822.1:0-10991 GCA_000404065.3 Pinus taeda | reverse complement strand
AAAAAAACACAGGTAGTTCACATGTTTCACATATTAATATTTTCTTTAAAAACAAAAACCTAATTAATGGAACCACTCATATTAGGTAATGTAAAGCAAAAACCTAATTAATTGAACCATCATATATATTAGGTATTGTAAAGCAAAAACCTATTAATTGAACCATCATATTAGATAATGTTTATTTTTATATCCGATGTGTAGTTCAAGTGGTGGGAAAACTGTTTGGGATTTGTTTCACGTAGTTCAATTCATATTTGACATGTGATGATAAAGATTGAAGCGTAAGCTCCCACATTATTCCAAAAAAAAATTATACGATAATTTTAAAAAATAAAAACTTTAATTAACATAGATTTAGATTACAAGGAGAGCTTCAGCGTAAATACATAAGAAATATTTCTGCCAACGCGTTTCGAACCAACCAATAAGTTAATTTATGGGCTGACTTTGGAGTCGGTAATATGGTCAGTTCCCATGCACATGGAATGATTGACGCATGTCCGAAAATATCGGAGTTTGTCGTTTACCTTTGCAAAGATACTCTATGGTCGTTTCACCGACTAAGAATGAAAAAGTCTGTAATGTATATTTGGGTTATACATGCCAAGTCATTCAGCCATTCCGTTTGCCAGTGGGATGATGACAGAAATAAAGTGAAGATCCAGGAGAAGGGTTAGTAAACTCATTCCTGCTGCAAGGAAACAGGAAATCATGGTAATTTGGTGGATAGCATAATTATTAAGGGGTTAAATGTGAAATTGTTGTGTTATTCATTATGCTGTGTTGTCAGTGTTCATACATACCGCATCAAGAAACGGAAGAATCGAGGTTTTCATGTTGAAATGGAATGAAGCAAAAGTATAGAAAGAAGGATATCGAAGGACGAATTCTTTTGAGAGTGAAAACTAGTTGGAATTCAAGAAAAAGTATTTTAAATTTTTTTAGTAGCTGTGTTTGAATTATATTTTTAAAGGTTAAAATGAATTCAGCATTATTAAAAAATTTTAAGACATTTAAAATCTTGAAATTTGACAGTTATATTTTGAATTTACAAAAATTTTTATCGGATTTTTTCAAAATCTTGTCATAATTTCTATGATTTTCTGAACAAAAAAGCAGTCTGTTTACACTACAGTAAAAGGATACACACAAGAGAAAGGCTGTTCATTATACTTAACTGTAAATGTGCAGTTAATCACACTAGCAGTTAGCCTTGGCCTAGGTTCAGCTAATTGAAAAAACTAAAGAAAGAAATAAACAAAACCATATTTGAGAATTAGTTTAATAATCAACAATTAATCAATGGAGTTGTATTTAGTGTGATTTTTTAGACTTTTTGGTGCTGGAATCCGGCAGGAAAAATTGAAGTGAAATCTTGATTTGTGTTATTTAAATTGGATTTTGACCATATATATGGATTCAACACCCTGAAAAACCCCAGGACGCTTTGATTGTGCAAGGGTTTTTTTTTTTCAGTAAGAAAAAACTTTGTATTATATTCATAGATATTTGTAGTATACATCATATGCCAGATAGCAGGAGAAATCCCAAATAGGTCATGAAGAGCGATCATGAGAAAAACTGTAAGATCCCCAAAACATACAAGACAGAGGGATGATATAGATCCATATCAGATCAGAATATGACAAATACCCTCTCTGGACATATCAAAATAATATAACGATCTGCTAAATAATAGCATCTGAAATAGATGAAGATGATAGAACATGATGAAACATAGAGGAAATATAGAATATAACAGGTTCATGCTGTGTACCATATATGAGGATCAAAAAATATTGAAGAAGCAAGTTTATACAACATACCAGATATGAGAAGAGAGTTACTTATGCTATGTACCGGGGAGGCGGAATTCCTGAATGTTGTGCTGAAATTCTCCAACAGTGATGGAAACCTGCCAAAATTCGTTTGGAGAGAGACCTTCTTTGGATAGCGCATCTGCCTCCTTGTTGAATGACCTTCCAATGTGATGAATAGAATAATCCTTGTGAACCTTCCATATAGATGCAATTCTTTCCAGCCACCCCAAGAGATTGATATTCTGAATGAAATGAGCAGATCTCACGTGATCAATGATCACCTTGGAATCACCAAAAATGTGCAGCCCTTGGATATTTAGGAAGTCACAAAAACTCAAGAGACTAGCGAAGGCCATTGCCTCCACTTTGTTATTCGATCCCTTCCCACCATTCCATGATATTTTAATACATTGATCCACATGAGGAATAATGTAGACCCCACAAGCACAGATTCCATTCAAGGCTCAAAAAAAGCGCGAGGAAGAACAGAGAGGTCTGACGAGCACCCTGTTTGTTTCTTGACATTTTGTTGATTTTGAGATGACCTACTAGTGGGAAGGAGAGCTATGATAGAATCTAAAACATGAGCAAAAAATATCTTTTTATCTTGAAACAATGCTTTATTTCTCCATTTCCAAATGGCCCAGATAGTGATCACCGGAATAGGCCTCCAAACAGGTCTCATTTTGCTCCACCAATGAAAAGCCTCTCTTATTGATGAGAAAGAAATCCTATTCAGCCCAAATTGATCAGCGAATGATTTCCATATCATAATAGCAAGAGGACAGACCAGAAAAAATGATAGTTAGATTCTTCATTTGCTTTACAAATGGGACAAATAGCTGGCCCATGCCAGTTTTTTTTTGTAAATTGTCCCATGTCAGATTCTTGTTGTTACCCATCAAGGTTGTGATTTCAATAAATTATTGTCCGAATTTAGAGAAATTAGACCAAAAAACCCACTGGAAAAACTTCCAAAAAAAACTTACTAAAAACAATTTGTAAATCAACATATAAAAATAATATATTTAGATAAATAACATAATTTCATAAATTTATGAAAAGAGCCATCAACAAATAAAAAGACAGAATCAAGCGAGACACAGTGACTTGAAGGACAGCCATACGCATGTCTGCGAAATTTTGTTCAGAACAGTTTCATTTGCAAGTGTTCTGCTCATAACCTTGCATATCTGCAAGGTTTTAAGTACGGGCCTGTCACTTCAGAGGTGCTTTTGATGGGATAAGTCTTGGCAACTGTGCAAAGTTTTGGGCAGGGAACTGTGACGAGTTAAACAGAGTTGAGAATGGTTAAAAAGGTTGTTTAGCGAGGTTATAATTTTATTTTGTTGGGTATTTAGAATCTTAAAACTTGACCATTATAATTTAGATTTCCAAAAATTTCTCTTTAATTTTACCAAAATTATAAAAAAAATTCTATTATTTTTATTTTCAACACAAAAGCATCACCTTCATATACTATACTGTTAAAAAATCTATAAAAATACTTCTTAGTATTGTATAAGTCTTTTTCAAATTGGAAAATCTTTAAAACCTATTGGAAAGTGCTTTAAAGGATGGGGCCGAACAGTTCAATATATGTGGTTGCGGGGTTCGTATAATTATGGATGAGAAGTTGCAATGTTATTTATCCTGGAACGGGGGGAGAGGTATTAACAGCCTGGCTGAGGCAAGGGTTCTAGCTGGATTGCTTGCTTTCTGTGCATTTATGGAGATTTAGAACATTTCTATTTTTGGGGACTCGAAAGTCATGGAGATTTAGAACATTTCTATTTTTGGGGACTGGAAAGTCATGATTGACCATGTCAGGGGTGCCTGCCATATCAATTATCCACATCTTTCTGGATGGATGGATTGGATTATGTATTTCTGGAATATTTTAGGTCAGCCATCTATCAAGCACACTCCCCGCTCCCTTAATGATCAGGCGGACCATCTGTCTAAGGATGGTCTGTCTCTTGAGCCTGGTGCTTGGTCCTTGATGATATCTGAGGGAGACCTTACATGCTTCATTCAGGATTTCTTCATCCCGGGAATTTGAACTGAACATTTTTGCTTTATGTCTTATACCGATATGTTTCTCAGTTTTCTCATTTTGGCATTTAGTATTTTCTTATCTGAATTAGTTCCTTACATTTTGTCAGACTATTTGCTATGTCCATGTTTCTGTTCTTCATGGTGATGGCCCTATATCTATAAAATTTTGGTTCCATATGATCGCAAGGATGCTAGTTGTTTAGCTCTTGCTGTATCACATATGTACTTTTTATATTGTCTCAATATAATACTATACAGATTTTTCTCTCCGAAAAAAAATTAAATTTAAAAACCTGTAAACACTCTTAAGAAGTGCTTTGCTAGGGCCGGAGAAAGATGTAAACTCTGTCAGAATACTCTTTTGGAGGAAATCTGTAAAACTGTGTCAGAATATTTTTAAAAGCGCTTTCTAGAAGTACATAAAACCCATCGCAGAGGAAAACCTGTCGCAAAAATAATTAATTATTAATTTTCCACTTTTACAATTGCTTGGCTTTAAGTGTTTCTCTTAAGTGCGATAATAAGTGCGATAATAGCCGTTAGGATGGTGTCTTTTTAGTAAAACTCTAGATTTAGGCTTGCAGGACTATTCTTTCTCAAATCTTCACAAACACCTGTATCAAGTAAGTGTATTAAGTATTTTAAACTTATTCCTGGTTCATCATTAAAACATAAATAAGAAAGAGAATTGAATACATCTAAATTTGCATTAGAATTATACTACTTTGTTAAAAATTCCTTAGCCTTGGATTTGAAATTTCATAAAGCTCCAAAAACCTAAAAATGGGCGGCTTTGTCTAACTATTCTCCATTAAATATGTCCACCAAGCTGCATAAGAGTATATTTGAGCTTATTCTTGGTTTATCATTAAAACATTAAAAAAATAAAATTTTATCACCTTTAATTAAAAGTATTACTTATTTATTTATAAAAATATATTATATAAAATTATTTTTTATTTTTTATTTGTATATAAGTAATAATCGAGGAAAATAACTAAAACAATTTGAGTACAAAATAATATTATAAAAGATACTTATTATGAATTCAATAGATTACATGGTATTTATTATGAATTCAACATGTCACATGCATGAATTGAATTGGATTATGGAGAATAATGACATTTTTTCCAACATCTAACCTAAATCCAATTGGCACATATTTGTAATAAAGTTATTATAATAAATGTTATTATTATTATTATTATTAATTTATCATAATGATCTATTATTATTATTATTATTATTATTTGTACAACTAGTTAGTGTTTTTTTTTTCAATATATGAAGTGAAGGCACTTTGCATTATGTCAAATGAGAACTACATAGACCAAAAAAATTGACCAGTAACAAAATTTTAAAGTCTTGAGGTTGCTAAGACCTCATCTAACAAGAACATCTTGTAAGTTGAAACTTGAAAAAACATACTAGTTGTGCCAGACCTTGACATACATTGACACGAGAAGACAAAAACGACTAGTAGTGTTGCAAGCAAAAAACCAATGAGTCATAACAACTATTGGGAAAAATCTCTAGGCATCCACACTGGTTGGTCATTGCCCTCATCTGAGGAGAAGAAGATGTTTGTTGATCCATTGGCTAGGATGGTTAGGTTGTAGTCTATATTGTCAAGTTTTCCTCTAGCTCTGCCAATCTAATAGAGTTTTCTAGCTGAGTCCTCTTGTACCTCCTTATGCCTATTCAAGTGATTTAACCTTATGTCAACTTCATGCCATGCTTGATGAAGTGATGGAGCACATGCAATGTGTCAAGTATAATGGGAGTCGCAACTCCCTTTCGTGTTAGTTGGCATCATATCAAGGTGGGGGGGAGGGGAATGGGGAACACTTACTCCTGGGCACCCTCCTTGTGGGAGTTTGTGGCTAGTAGTTATTATTACTAGTAATGTTTTTTTTTCAAGAGCTGGAAGATATTTGTATTAGCAAAAGGGCATTTAGAAGGTTCATCCGAAAAGGTGCATCTTTGGTGACCATCATCAGGCTTCATAGTATATTGTAATTTCTAGGAGTCTTAACATAATCAATGGAAAGGAAACAAAACTTCCAGATTGAAGCTAACTTCATAGTCCCTATAGTAGATGCCTAGAATAAGGATAAAAATTGCATGTAAGAGTTTTGTGGAAGGGAGAGGAAATTTATGTTTGGTTACCAGCGTGAGAATCTACAGAAATAGGTACATTCGAGTTTGGAAGGAGACAATTTGATAAATCTATTTGAGTCATTTTTGAATGGCTTGAACAGGAGTGATTCTGCATGCTTTTCGATTGTTGAGTACTAAAGTCTTCTTGTTGGGTGTGTAGGACTCCACATTCACCTTTTAGTTGTTGAATTGCTTGATAGTGCTCATTTAAGATCTCCAAGGAGGTCTCAACTTGCATAGAAAGTTTGGAGAAGCTAGTACGAAAAATGACAAATCGAGGAGCGAAGTTCTTCAAAATCAATTGTGAGTTGTTGAAGGGCACTCTTCATGATGTTAACCTCTTACTTCTCCATGGGCATGATTAGGAGGGAGCACCACAGCACCAAATCAGGCTAGGTGAGTTTTGTAACAATGATCTTAAGATGGAAAGGAGCAGACGAGGATTGTACTTGGGAATTCAAACAACTAGACACTAAAAAAAGGGTTATGAACATGATAAATCATTATTGCTAGTCTTATCACCATTAGAATCCACTCATAGAAATGATGGGAAGGATGGGCTAGTAAAACCCATTTCGCAGGTAGTATCCCTCCTCAGCCTTGGGAGGAGTGTGGGCAATTAATATAAGGCATGATGGGGGATATGAAGGTGACATGATGACGATAGTGAGGTGTCATTTGAATTTGATGGGAATGATTAAGAGAAACCACAAAACTTGAATGGGACAATTACATAATTAGATGGGGCATTTGAATAATTAGAGGGGGCTCCTTCATGGAATGTGAAGGGTGGAACCTTGCCCATTAATAGTAAGGCCGCCCATTTTGTCAATGATTGCAAGGTTGACTTGGAGATTAGCTTGAGAATTATTGATACCAAGGATATGAAAGAAATAAACAATGGATAATTGGGATAAAAGAGAGGAGATGCAAAGGAATATCAACGACAATCTTGCATCCAAAGGAAGGGAGCATAGCTATGGATGTTGAATAGTGTTCTTGGAGTCCCCAATAATGTTGAGGTGAGGAATGATGAGTAGTGATCCTAGGTACAAGGAATAGGCTTCCACTTGGCTGTTGGTGGTTGTTCCTAGGTTCTAGGCAAAGGATAGCATGATGTTTCTTGCTAGATCAAAGAGTACCCCTTCCACACCTGTTACCCATCTATATTAATGTTATAATTATAATTATTATTATTAATTTGAAATTCTTATTCTCTATTGTACTAATGGACTGAACCTCCTAATCACTGTTTGTTTAAATGATGAGGAGATTGACAATCTTGATAACCATTTTAAGCTTTTGTTTATAGTAGTTATAAATTTTTAGAAGAACCTTTGTATTTTAAAGACTTAATTGGTGTTTAGCATTTTGGAAATGCTTAGGAAGATTACAGGTACAACAATGTTCTAGCATGATGTTATCTTCATTCTCCTTAATTCTTAATTGAAATTTTTGATTTATCTCTTTGTATGATTTCTCGAAGGAACAAAAAATATCTTATACTTCTTTTGTGATGACAAGTTTTAGTTAGAGTCTTTTATTGATTTTGTCATTATTTTAATGGCGTTTAAAAGTTTAAAAATGATAATGATTTTTTTTAAGGAGATTGAAATTTTATCGTAACACCTTGAATGAAAAAAAAAACCATCCACCAATTTAATATATTTTCTTTGCTATCCTAAAATCTAATTCCAACCTTTTGAATCATCTTCCTAAGGTGTATTTCTTTATATCCATTATCATTATCAAATATTTGAAGTGCTTTCTCATTATTGGAGTTATTATAACACCTAACACCCATCTCCACATGAAGATTCTTATAACACAGTGTCTATGACAATCAAACTATGTTGTAACTCTAATTTTATGCATAAATGCTCGTTGGAGTCTTACAAAATATGAATAATTTTTTTTTTTGCATCATGGTAGTGTTCTATCATTTCTGTGAATATGCATTTAATTGTGGTAAAGATAGGCCATGTTACTTTTTTTAGATGAAGAAAACACTGGTTATATTAATGATAAGAAAATATACCAGTACATATGTTCATAATTCATGATTGTTCAACATTATACTGTCTCCAACAAATATTTTCATCCTTCAACCCTCATACAAAAAATCATTATCCAACTAATATATAGAAAGAAACGACTTCCCTTATGCACTATATCATTTTGTCAAAAAAGCACTAAATAGAAAAAACACGATATCTGATAAAGTATAAACATAACCACCAATAGGAACTGTTTTCAAAATATTATGTAAAGAAGATTATATATGGAATATCAATCAAATCCTCATCTCGAATTGTGTTGTCCTCATAGAATTTGTATCTCATAGCACCTATAGGAACTAAAAGCCCTTTCTTGGATAGATTGTCTGCAATCATGTTAGATTCCCTATAAATATTGTTTATTGTGATATTTTGAAAAGAGCTTATAAATAACTTGATATGATCCATCCAACATCGAAGTACAAGTGGAGCAAAGGATGTGTTCCCCAATATTCCATCTATGAGTGTGTTTGAGTCCCCGTATACATGGATAATCTCCAAAGAGTTCTCCCTAGAAAACTCGAGAAGCCCCCACATTGCTAGTGTTTCTTCTCTGGAATTAGATCCTAGTCCCCCATGCCAATGTAGCTTGTAATGAAGTCAGCCACTTATTCTAATCCAAGCCCCACATTTGCATTGACCACCCTGTGAAACGCCATCAAAATAACCTGTCGGCAACAAAATTTGTGGAGGCATATGCTGAGACGAAAGATCCTTTGTGTCCATGTTACTATCTCTACGAGACATTGGATAACTACTCTTGGAAGAAGGTGATTAACATTTATATTTCAAGAGTTGATCCCTTTGAGCCTAGAGTGGTGTCTTCTTTTTATTATTCCATCTAATATTTCACTAGACACACTAATTCATTACCATATGGAGGATTTTTTAATGAAAATTGGAGGAAAAAATAATACAACGTTGAATGAAATTAAACTAGAGAAAGTTTTTGTCAAACTGCAAGAAATTAGGGGAGAGATGTCTAATGTTGTACAGGGACTAGTAGATGTTATAGTATTGGTCCCCCCAAGCCACCAAAAATTGAGAGATGTGCAACCACTTTTAAAAAAAATATATATATATAATATTAAGTGCAACTATCTTTTAATTTAAGTCCAAAATTCCCCAACTTACAGACTGCACCCACAACTATCCATAAATAATATTTTAAATATCAGAGTACAAAACATCTTGTCCAAACTATAAAACAAATAAAACTATAAATCCTTCCAAAATGGTCTACTCCAAAAGTACGAAGTACCCATCACTTCAACCCCACTGAAGTGAATTGAAGCTATGTATCCCAAATGCACATTCATACCTGCACATATAAATAGATGATTTATGTCAGCCATAACTAATGTGTTATTCAACCATTCATTCCACTGTGTACAATAAATGACACCCAACCCATTAAAATTACCATCAAAATAGATCAAATCAAAGCAAATGAATCAACCATAAAAAATTCCCAACCATTGGATCACATCCAAATTAATCAAGATCACATTCAAAATTAATTGATTGCAATCCATGTCAACCCTTGCTACCAATCAAATTCAAGTGCAAAAAAGTATAAAAAAAAGTTGCATTTGTAACATTCAAACTATTCACCAGCACTGGAGACATACCATCACAAAACATTTCACAATATATTCAGGTATTCGGGTTATTTATTTACAATTTTTGCACAGGTTATCCTAATTTATTTTAATGATGGAACTAAAATAAATTTTCCAATATTTTGATTATATAAACTAGAGACTAATTTGTAATGAATGGTATATGCATTTCAATATTTTGAGTATACCACTAGAGCAAAATAACTAATTCAAGATTTCATTTCCATACTAAGCAAATAACAGTAGCTATATTGCAGTAAAACTGATTTGATTTATTTTATTAGGTATGCTATTGTTATATACAAAAGGGTGTGACTGCTTAGTTCATCTCCTGATGACTGTTCACATTCCTAATTTAACTATTCACATAAATTAACCTAATCGTGAGGATTAGGTGTCAACATTCCCCCCTTAATCTGAAGGGATGTTGGTGATGTTAGCGCTTGAAATTTCACCTCAGGCTGAAAAAGGCAAACCTCAAGGCAACATTAAACCATTTAGCCTCGTAGTTAGCCCTACGGGACAGGAGAAGGCTCTCTCCGGTCAATCTCGGTAAAATATTCAATGGATGAGATGACCAATAGGGTAACATTGATTTTAGGCTAGTAAACTGATCAAAAGGGTTGATTTGGGGTTTTAGGGTTTTTGGTGGCAAATTGAGGGGATGGCAATTTTGGGTGTGGGGATTGGACACAGTTTCTGCAGGGGGTTCTTTGGGGCAAGGTAGGAGACAATATTGATGGCTTTGATTGAGGTGGATGATTAGGAATGACAGCTGATGAGTTAAGGAGAGCAAACAATAACTTTGAATTCTCCTTAAACAGTAGAAAACATCGAAATTAAACAAACTTAAAAGCAGAGCATGACAGTGATGAATTCTTACTTTAACACTTCGTTTGCTTAATGTGCAGAAGGAAAAGAAAGGAAATGATTCACATAACACACTTACAGGTACATAGAGAAACACACCATCAATACATGTAACCACAAGAATCCCAAAAAGGACTGCAAAACCCTGGTCTTCCTTAGCCAAAAATTGCAGAGATACAGTGAAATAATACAATGATAGCTTCTCCCTCAAGAGTCCAACCTTCCAACATCTGAAAATGACTAAGAAAATACATAATATAGGCAAGCTAACACCTTTCCTTGCCTCTAGGGGTCTAGATCATCCTTCTAGGAGCTGTTTCAACCAATTCTAAACTGAGCACTACAAACTAGGCAGTCAAAACAACTTGCCTCTATAAGATAGGAAACCAATTCATTCA
>APFE031080818.1:0-23903 GCA_000404065.3 Pinus taeda | reverse complement strand
TTTTTGAAACAATTGTTTTTAATTAAATTGAGAGTGAATAGAGATCATAACAACATTTTAAATAAATATCAACCTTATATTAATGTCTGATATTAAAAATATTAATTATTTGTTATTGAATCTCTAGCATCAACCTGTTGACTATTGGTAATTAAATTAAAATTATAGAAATCCTATTATAAGGTATACACATTATCAACATAACAAAATGAAGGAATCATAAATATGTTTCCACAAATTTATTTACATGTATTTTAGATTTGTAAATTATGTATTCCCATTTTTTCTAATCACTTATACTTATATTATATATATATATATATATATTATATAATATATAGATTATTATATATAATATATATATATATATGATTTTTTAATATTTGTTCTTGTTTGGTGCTTTGTATTGAAATCTAAGGCATTGTTGATTCAATGGAATGGCTTTGACTGACTTCCAGTGTACAATGTACAGTCTATGAGATCTTTTTTTATTAAAACTATGCAAATATCGAATACATTCCCATTTATTTCCTTAGGAAGGGAATTTAAAGGATACAAAGCAAAATATATTGAAACCATTTATACACATATTAATGTTTCTCTAACGTCATTGTCCATGAAAATCCCCCTTCGAATGAGTGCAAGATATGCAAGGCACTTTCCACGTGACTTTGAAGAGAATTATATTACAATATAAAAACATATTTTTTTTATGGTTATTGATAAATTAATAAATATATTTTGGGAAAAAAATTAAAACATATGGAAATCTAATAAAATAGATATACACTCAATAGGAAAGGTAATACTTTTCATTAAGAAGAAGATAATGGTTCAACAACACACATTGTTTAGGAGATGTAACACCTACATCACCTCCTATTGCAACTCTTCTACTAAAAATGTTCATATTTTTATTATCTATGTACAATGGAAAATTCCTTCACTTTTGGTTGTGATCAATAGAAGCCATGAAGGTGAAATAAACTTCGACATGCATAAAAAAATTAACAAAATAAAAGAAGCATCCATTGTTTCTTTCACTAAATTGTAATAAAATTACATTTAGGCATCTTAAATTGTCTTTCATAATTTCAAAGAAAAAATATCAGGAGATGCACACACCCTTCGTATTGATGATTTTCATCAGTACTATGTAACAAAGGCTCACAACATGCAAACATTAAATGACCCACAACTTTATTCCTTGTTAGTTATTCCCCATATGTTAGTTTTATTCAAAAATGTCTTGTGTTATTCGTCTCTTTTACTCACTTAATTCTTTTATATATTTTCCACAACTGCGCCATGTTTTTTTGTTTCTTCTCGACGGGTTCTCTCTAGTAGCAAAGAATTTCAAGGATGTAAATTTATTTTAAAGCTTATGAACCTTGTCTAAAATTAGTACTCGCTAATATGTATAATGTAAAATGTTTAATGATATTTTCATAAAAATATTGAGATTTCTAATGATTTTTAATCAAAATAATTTTAAAGTATAAAATTTGAGCAAATAAATTAAAAAAATGTGTCAAAATTGACAACTATTTTTTACTTTTTATTTTGAAAAACCATAGAATATTAACCCACTCTAAATATTCAACCCAAAAAAATTCTCTATTACATGGAAAGTTATCTGGCTTATTTACATTGGAACATTGCTTATTCTACCAAGAGCTCATAGACTATCCATCAATATTATCTCATTTTTCGTTCTACTTAGTCATGCCCCTTCCTCTTCAAGGGTGACTTAATTCTCAAGGAATGCGAACTCAACACGTTTCCTTTGTTATACCTAACTACTTTAAGCATTAAATATGTTAATTGAGTACCCTACTAAATATATGTGGGATTTTCCACTTCCTTATTTGTATGGGTCTATAGCTATGCATAATAATTTCTAAATTCTTATTTATCTCATATTATTGTTGGGATAAATTTCTCGTTGTTCACATTCGCTAGAAAGGCCCCTTTATTCATGTAGAAAATTTGGACATATATATTTTAATTTGTGTGGTCATATGCCTTCTCCTTATGATAATTAAAATAAATGTACGAAGAATTGTGTTGTTGATTACACTGGATTGTCTTGGGTGTACTTATTGGAAAGTAAATCTCAAGCTTTCAAAACTTTCAAGGATTTTCATGTATGGATTGGATATGGAGTATAATCACATATTTTCTCTCTTAATACTTTTAATGGAAGATAATGTACTCTAATGAATATGAAAAATATCTCTACAAGCATGGGATTCAATATGAGGGAATAGTTCCATACAATTCTCAACAAATCTACGCAGTTGAAAGAATGCAATTACTATATTGAATATAGTTTTCTCAATGAGGTTTTTGAAAAAAATAACATTTATGTTTGGGGATGATGTGATTTTATGTGCTTTGTATGTGAAAAACTTTTGTGCATCTCACGATCTTAGAAAAAGACTCCTTGTAAAATGTGGTATGGATAAAATCCTTCAGTAAGCCATCACAAGGTCTTTGGTTCCTCTACATTCACTTATGTTTGTTATAGTATAGACATTCTTGCATATCAGGTATATTATTGTAAGTTTTGACTTCTAAGTTTGTGGTTGTAATGTATCATACATTGGTTATGGTTCCCTCAAAGCATTTCAGCATAATTTCTATTTTTCTTAATGATTTCAAAATGAACTACCCTTCATACATGGAGTTGCTTCCAATATTATACAATCTTTCCAAATTTTCACTCTATGATTAAATTGTAACTCAATTCTTATCTCGATATAATTTTTCTTTGTACAAGAATATATGTACAATACTAATGTTATTCCCTTTACAACAAAGTATCGAATTGAAGGAAGTCATCTATTTTACTAAGGTTAGACTCTACTTATCTCAAAGCCCTCTATAACATTCTTTCCTTAATTAATTTAGAGTGATTCCCATCCAAACTAAGGAATTCCTTTATTCTGTGTGTAGGTTAGTCTATGATCAACTTGGGTTATCTTGTGACATTGCTTTGGGGTGAAAATTCATGCAAGTTTTTTCATATACGCTTTGTCCTACTTATCGAATGCTTCTTTTCTACAGGTTTTCAATTTCATTTCCAATTTTTTCTTGATGATGGCCACAAGGAAATTTAATGCTTTTAAAGTTTAAATAAAACCCATATCTATCTAGGGCTTTTCCAAAAAGGCCTCACACTCAAAACAATGCATGTATATCGATTTAAATTCAAGGGATTTACCCTCTCTTTGTTAATGAGAATATTTAATTATGAGAAAATAGTTTTGGCCATCTTATAGCCCCACCAATATAAATATGTCATTTTATTCATAAGAACAATTTATACAATCTATTTACTTGTTATTGTGTGTAATGAAGTGATTCCATCAAAATTTTACAATACTATAATATTTGTTCTATTTATATTCTATGAGTACACATTAGATATTCATGTCAACTCTATATATTTTGCTTCTGCATAATGATTGTATATATTTTACTATTACTATCATTTTCTTTGAAGAAGAGAATATGCAAATTAGGAAATAGGAGTGCTGAACCCTTGTCATGGGAGTTTGAGAAGGTTGTCCTTTAGGCCCTATTATTACTTTACCCAAGGTTGCTTGTTCCATGGCCAATTGATATGATTGCAATCCTTTGACCTATAACAAGCTAAAATAGGTATACATTTACTTTTCCACAAGTTAAACTATGTATAAATATATTTTTCTTACCTGCAATAGTTATTTTCTGTAGTATCTTACAACAAACTATCTTTTTAGTGGTGAATAAGGGTTAATGTGCCTGTTTATATATTTATCCATCCAAACAAGCTTGTTTAATTTTTTATATAATATCCATATTTTACACATTCAAGTGTATTATTTCTTTGTGCATGTTTATATATTTATCCATCCAAACACACTTATTTAATTTATTATATAATCTCCTTTTGCGTCTTTGCACACATTCAAGTGTATTCTTTTTTAGAATATAATTATCTAAGATTTTCTTGTTGAAATAAATTGAAGGCTATTGCATTCCTCAAAAAAATAACTATGTTTCTAAGTAGTTCCCCCAAATCTCTAACTAATACTTCCCAGGAGAACATATAGTAGTACGTTTCAAATTTACATTTCCTTGACCCTTAGAAACATCTTGCTACTTTGGGGGTATGAGTACAATCACTCTTTCCCAATATACCTTTATATTTTATCCAACCCCTTTTATCTCCAATAATCCTTTTAAGTGAGTTTCACCCATGACATTTGTATATTGTGTCATGTGTTTTCTTGGTAGTTTGCAAAACCAACAATTCAACTCTAGCAAAAATGAGAACCCTTTTTATTAAAGCCTTTAATAGTTTTTCAAGAATCATAACAGAAAAAGCCAAATTTTCTTTTATATTAATAAAAATAAATATTTGCACTGTCATATGCCACATCACTTGAACCAGTTTGACATGTTAGGGGCATATTCAATTAAAAAGGTCATAATATAAATCTACCAAGGCACGCTTAGCATGTTTAAAAGATAAATTTTTATATTTTTTAAAAGAAATTTATGTTTCCTTTGAAAAACAATTTATTAAATTAAACACAAATATAAATCTAACCATAAAAATTCAACTCCAGATTTATATTTTTGAAATAGATTTTGATTAAAATATTTGTAAACAAATTAAATTCAACATAAGTGAGTTAAAATACAAGATTCAACTTTTTCCTCTTTTTCTTCTGATATTATGTATGCGTAAACTCATTACACAAAAAGGAAAAAAAGAACACAAGAAATAAATCCATACTAGAAAACAAAAAACAAATTTTAAAATACTATCCTTATAAAACATCAATTTCTAGCTAATTGATTTCTAAAGTACATAACTTCTTGCAAATTATGATAAATGTTTTGTGGTATATGTTTTTAAATGTATTGAGTAGTTGTGCTTGCAAAATGTTTATCATCATAATCATTTGTGATGTTATAGTTATTTTTATTATCGAAATATATATTAATTAATAGACGTGATGATCATTTGTAGAAATAAATGGGATTCTATTAAATTGTATATCAATTTGCACATAAATTTTCACATAAAATAAGTTAATACCCAAATTCATTTAGTTTAAAGTGTAATTGTTACATACAATCTTTATGTATGGGCAAAACCATTATATATGTGCAAACACAAACATATACACAAAATAAACTCTAGTCACAAACATTTGAAATTCTATCATAAAACATAAAATTGTAATTAATTATAACAATATATTAATTAAAAATAATTTTGATTTTAAAATACACACATTGAATATTGGTGGTTACAAAAAAAATACAATTTCATTCATGATGTCATGGTCATTTACAAAAATAAGTGAACTTTTACTATATTGTGTATAGATAAGCTATGCAAGCATTCAATACATTTGAAGTGTAATTCTTGCATTTGATCATATAAGTTATTTGTATGAAGTTATTCTAATAAATGTTTTTTTGTGTTCAATAATTTATAGACATACAAACACAAACAAACAAACCGATAATTACATAAAATAAAAATACAAACATCTAAATTATACCATCATAAAACATGGATTTGTAACTAATTATCAATATATGTTGATAAAAAATACTTCTCAAAGATTAATTGACTAGTAATACTTACAAAAATCCATAGTCATTCATCATGTTATGGTCATTTGCAAAAATAAATTAAATTTTATTAAACTAAATGCTAATTTGAACATATATAGTTTAATACACATTCAATTAATTGGGATTGTAATTCTTGCATATAATATTTTACGTGTAAAATCATCATAAAGGTATCAAGTCAATAGGTAATTTGGGAAATGAGATTCCATATGGGATATTCTAATGAAAGCCTTTCTTGTGTTCTAAAATTATACACAAACTAGGGCATAAACAAACAAAAACATACATTTCATAAAATAAAAACACAAACATTTAAAATTCTATAATCATAAAACATCAACCTGTAAGTAATTATAAAAATCATATTAATTAAAAACACTTATAAATAATATTGTGCATTGAATATTGGTGCTTACAAAACTTCAAATTCATTCATGATGTTGAAAAAATAAGATTTTATTAAATTAAAGAACAAATTAAAGATTAATAAGTTAATATACAGATTCTACTCATTCTAAAAGTAAATATTGTCTATGATATTACATGTGTAAAAATATTATACAAAAACAAACAACCAAACGTGCAACAGAAAAATACATAGCATAAAATAAAATCACATACATTTAAAACTCTATCATGAGAAATCATCAATTTGTAAATTATTTTTTTAAGTTTATGTTTATTTTGTTTTCATTTATCATCGTCATTAGGGCTATTTGATATATTTTTAATTTTACATTGAATGATTATGGTTAAAAAAATATTCATGATCATAGTCACCTCTGATGTTGTGATTATTTTTATTTGTTGAAAAGTATATCTCGATTAAAATCAATCATGAAAACTTGTGATTTTCAAACATACAAAAAATTATGATGATTCTTACAAGGAAAATTCATAGTCATTGTTACTTGTGATATTGTCACGGTCATTTGTATCTTAAAAATATTTGTGGAAATTCTCTTTTATAATAAATAGATTTAAAAAGTTATAAACTCCATCCATTGTGTACCATCAAAAAATAATTAGCTAATACACTAATTATGAACTTACAATTATTGAATTAAATAAAAAAATTGATTAAAATGTAAGATAATAATATATTAATGAAATAATCAAATTAAAGATTGACAACGAAACTGTGTTAAGAGGACGAGCTTGGTGTGATGGCTAGGGTTTCTCAATATTTTCGCTTTCCTTACTTGGTCGGGTTTCTTCAGACATCAAATCCACCTTCTGTGTCATCACTAGGGCACAATCTCACTTCTCACAGGTTTGATAAAGAATTTTTTGAATGGAGTGAATATTGGTTTCGGTCACCTATGCGGGGATGGAGACTGATAGCCTAGGTCATTGGTAGTATCATTCACTAGGATGTTGTGTACAGTATATTCTCACCCTGTATGTACATGATGTCATAGAAGGAAGTGAAGGGTGTCACTTTCATGAGTTGGGAATGGACCTATGTAGGATTAAGGCGACTCTCGAGCAGAAATATTATAACTGTTTGCTCTTAGTCACAAGAGAAATATCAGTCAAATCTGAAGGAAACAATTTGGCTACAGAAATGAATCTTCCACCTCAAACACTTCATTTTATAGATCTATCGTTAAATATCCTGAACCTGGATATTCTCAATCCCTTGAGCACAATAGGTTGTCAAAATGGAGTAGTAGCATTAGCTCTAGAGAGTTTGCTTCCCTTTTTGCTAGATCAGAATTTTCCTCCATTAAAGTGGGTGGGTTCAGTGGTTTTACCATCACTTATGAAGTCAATACTGCCATAGAAACCCCTCTCACTCTTTGCAGCTCAACTCTTATCCATTGATTCAACTTTAGATCTTTGTGACTCACAATTATGGCCTCTCAATCTGGTAGCCTTCCATTTTTTTTTATAAAATCCCCTGAAGGAAACTCAATATTATTTTGGGTTTGGGCCACAGATCACATCAAACAATTATAGGAAAATATCATGCACACTTTGGGTATCACGATGATCCTACAAAGTCTTATCTTCGGTGCAAAATCCATGGAGGAAGATGTGAAGTTACAAGATTATAACATCCTCCCGTCATCCACCATCATATTGAACATGAAGCTTCAGGGAGGATCACCTCAACCAAGAAATTCAAAGGGTGTAGGGGGAGTGTCCGTATCTATTATTCCCAAAGGAACAAAATTGAATCAAGGGAAATTTAATGGAGGCTTTTTGTTCATAGATATCCTCAAAGGAAATTTTTTTGCCTCGATAACACCATATCAGATACACAATTTACCTAACTCCTACATAGTGGAACAACTAAATCAAATCCTATTAATGACTGTAGATCTAGCATAAACAAATTATTTGTATACCATATATGAATTTCAGCTAGTTCCATTGAGATTCAACAGTTTTTGGCCAAACAAAGTCGATCTCTTCCATTGGATATTCACAAAGTGGATGATAAACTGTCAGATGCACATTTGTTCTAGGGGGTCTTTCATAGTAAAATTTGCATTGTGAAAGGATTTTGAATAAATATTGCATGAGGGTCAATGGTTTTGGGGATTTGTGACACTTTTTGTCACCCCTAGGTTCCGAAATTTTGACACCAATATAATTGTGGTATCTAGACTGTCAGTTTGGGTTAGATTACACAATCTACCACTACATTTTTAGCTCCATAAAGTGATAGAAGCCATCAGAAACATATTACGGCGATACATAGAGAAATATACACAAATATTTGAGGAGAAAATCTACACGACTAGACAGTTATTCAATTGAGTCAAGGATCCCATAAACCCTAACCTTCAAAAAGGTGTTTATGTGATTCCTTACTCAGGCGGTAAGGAATACATAGGTGAAATAGGTAGGCCTCTTAATATTAGAATTAAAGAACACACTGCCAACTTAAGAAGAGAAAGGACCTCAAAATCGGCCTTAGTAGAACATGTTCACTCTTCCTCTCATTACATCTGCATGGAAGAAGTCAATCTGGTAGAAAAGAAGGCCACTACCTTAAAAGGAAAATCAAAGAAGCCATTGAAATAGAAAAAATGAAGAACAACTTGGACTGGGATGATGGATTAAAAGTAAGCAACACCTGGAAGCTTTTACTTGAAATCTTAAAAAACAATAATTAACTCATATCCCTTAAAATAACCTATTCCCTCCTCTCATAAAAAATTAGTATAATAAATAACAAAAACGTCAATTATATAATATCCTCCTTAAACAATAAAACAATTAACAACTATAAACATAAATTAGTAATTGATTACTTCACATATAATCATTTGATAAATTAATATATAACTAATAAAATACATATAGCCGTAATTACACAAATCTAAACAATTAAAAATTAACTCTAGGAATTATAGATTATATTATAGCAAAATAACTCACCAAATCTGTAAGGATTAATTAATTAATTAAAATATAAATTAAATAAAGAAATAAATTGTCTGCATGGGGTAGCTCAAGTGGCAATGGCCGTGGAAATGAAGTCTCGCCGAACCAGAGATCTTGGGTTCAATTCTTGTGCTACCCTCCCCGGAAATGGGGTGAGTAATGGACATGGAAAAACTCGAAAATAAGAAGGTCCTACTGAAGCTTACAAAAAAAAAAATCAATAAATTAATGAAATAAAATAAATAAATAATTAAGCAAAGAAATAAATACATAAAATTAAATTAATAAACATATTAATAAATAATAAATAATAAAATTAATTAATTAATCTATTCTTTTAATTAATTAATCAAACAAATTAGTGAATTATTTAAACATATGAATTAATTAAACAAATTATTAAAAAAAAAATTACATAAAATTAATAAACATAATAATTAAATCAATAAATCATAAAATTAATTAATTAATTTATCCCTTTAACTTACTAATTAATTAGTATATTAATTAAACAAATTAATGAATTAATTAAACATATTATTTAAATAATTAATTTTATATAAAATTAATAAACATAATAATTAATTCAATAAATAATAAAATTAATTAATTAATTTATCCATTTAACTTATTAGTTAGCTAATTAATTAAACAAATTAATTAAATATATATATATTATAATAATAATAATAATAAATAAATAAAATGGATAACTAATAGGATAATGGCCCACCTAATTTCTTATATTATTTTCTTTGATAAACATATATACATATATATATATAACCTAAATATAGCTCATGGATACATCATTAATATCTGGAGAATATCTGTTGACTCATCCCCTGATGATGGACTCACATGGTTGTCCAAAATGTTGGGTTCATAGAACTCTATAATAGGTCATTCCTCCTCTATCTAAAACTACACAATCGCCAGAATTTGTGGAGAGGTGGACCTCAACAAAGGATTGTCGGATCATATCCTCACGACACACAAGAAGTAGTACTCGACACAATTCCTAGATTTTGAGAACACAACATTTAGATGTTGAATAACCCAACAGATGGGACATCTACAACATTCATGTCCTGATGCCATAAAGTGCCTCAAAGGAGGAAGAAAACAATAAAGCAACCGAAGGGATGGAACTTCCCATGTCAGCCTGACGAAGAAGAGGATGATGAAGAAATTGATCCTCCTACCAATGAAGAAGCACAAAATACAGGAGAAAAAGTAGAAAAGGGGAGCGTTAATCATGAAGTTTCAGGAACTCCAGCACACACATTGAGGCAGGAGATGATCCCTGTAGCAATGGAGACAGGGGACTCAAAATGTCATCATGTATCTGAAAGTTCACATTCAGATAAGGAAAATCCAAGGGTGAATGAAAGTACCCAGCTAACATTTGTAACGACCACTCCTTCCTAAGGATAATGGCTAAAGGTTAAAAAGAGGAAATGGAGAGAAGGGTAACATGTTTACAACCATTTTGGAGTTGTATTTTTGGTCTCTGTGATCACCAATTTCGATTGGCATGATTGAATACATTATCTGCATCTACAACATGTAATTTTGTTGTCATTAATAAAATTACATTTTTTCCTAAGGAAAAAAAATATATTAATTATAAATAATTATAAAAGAGTATGATTTTCAAATATACATTGAATAGTATGGTGGTTGTTACAAAAATAAAAATGTGTCATTCATGATGTCATGGTCAATTACTAAAGTAAGTGAAATTTAATTAAATTGAACATGGATAAGTTAATGCAAGCATTCAATTCAATTAAAATCATCATAGAATTTATTTGTATCAAGTTTATAGACAATTTTTTTTGTGACCTTCCATATGGTATATTATAATGAAAGTTTTTTCCATGTTCTAGAATTCATAGACATATAAACACAAAAAAGAGAAAAGACAAACAAGTAAATACATTACATAAAATAAAAATACAAAAATCAAAAACCCTATCATGATGAAAAATCCATTTGTAACTAATTATAAATATGTAATTACTAAAAATACTTATACAATAATTTGATTCTCAAAGCTGCATTGAATATTGATACTCACAAAGAAAAACCATGCGCATTTGCAAAAATAAATGAAATTTTGTTAAACTAAATGCTAGTTTGAACATATATAGTTTAATACACATTCAATTAATTGGAAGTGTAATTCTTGGATATTATATTTTATGTGTGTAAAATCATCGTAAATGTGGCTTGTATCAAGTCAATAGTCAATTTGGGCAATGACCATCCATACAGAATATTCTAATATAAGCCTCTCTCGTGTTCTAGAGTTTATACACAAACAAGAGCACAAACAAACAAACACATACATTACATAAAATAAAAACACAAACATCTAAAATTCGATCATCATAGAAATTCTATCTAACTATAAGGAATGATTAATTAAAAAATAGTGTTCATTGAATAGTGGTTCTTGCGAGAATTCGAATTCATTCATGATGTTGTTGTCATTAGCATAAAAAACAAGAATTTATTATATTAAAGTACAAATTAAAGTTCAATACTTTAGAATACACATTTTACACATCGGAAAAGTAATTATTGTATATGATATTACATACATGTAAAATAATTATTTTCTTTTTTCTTCTTTTGCTAAGGCAAGAGTGGATCCTTCTAATCAATTATAAAGAGAAATAGTGTACAAAAGGTGACCGCAGTGGTGAGGCCCTCTAATATGACAGGCCTACCCCAATTCATGGTCAAAATACTACAAAGCGAACCCAGGGACGCAAGCCCGCCAAAATGAACAAGCAGTCCAACACAGACCATTGGATCCTGATCTAAAGATCCAGTGGATGAAAAACATATTGGGTGACCAACAAGCACACCCTTTAACAAACCAATCAGACCCGATGACCCAATATACCATAATCTATAATCCTATTGGGTCCATTTTTGACTTATCCTTTGATCACTTTAACCACCTGAAATCCATCATTTCCATGCAATCCTGGAGAGGTCATGCGAACAGCTCGAGACGTAACCATTGTTTCGGGCCCACCAACATGCGCACAAAATCCTGGCCATGGATTAGCCTCACTAGATATAACAGTTAAAGATCATATAGTACGGACTAAGAGCACCGACAGTTATCGTGGGATGAAGGCAGAAATTCCTCCCCGCCCTTAGCCATGTGTCGTATGTTGAGTGGAATTGCTCCCGATTGTGAAAAACTACTTCTGGCTTGATGAGCATGCGATATACCGGAAACCACTTCGAGGGTAGTAATGCTATTCACCAAGAAAAAAGATGAGGTTTTGTGTTTATCGAGAAAATTTGGGCTCCAGTGCATGGGCCAAAGGGAGATGAAGATCCCTCCTTCCAGCCATTCCCCTGAGACATCCGGTTTGTCGTTACCTAACTTAATGAGGCCGCCATATACTTTCATCCTAAAAAGGGTTGTGCATATGTCATAACTCTTCATGAAGATTCTAGATCAACTAGACCCCATCTCTGTGGCTCCATTATCGATTGCTAAGGGTCGTGGATGAGCATCCCTCCTTCAACCTATCATCTGTTATCTCCTCCCGCCAGTAGCATAAATTGATATTCTTGTTTCGTACTCCCTCATTGATGAGCCAATCTGCAACTTTGTTCGCTTCCCTATGAACATGCACCAACCTAAGAGTTCCCATCATTATTAGGTGTGCTTGAATTATTTGGTAGACTTGCAGAAGTTGCTAATGTTCTGATATTTTTCTCAGGGGCAGTGCCAGCATTTATCCTCTTCACTGAGTTAATGACTAATTCTGAATCAGCCTCAATAATCACATTGTGAATGTTGTACTTGAACGGTATTTCTAGGCAAAATTCCATTACCATGAGCTCAGCCATGTTGTTGGTTGCTTGTCTTAGATAACTATGGAAGATGATTTGTATGTTTCCTTCCTCATCCCTCAATACCCCTCCGTAACCAGCTTCTCCTAGATTCCCTTTTGAATCCTCGTCTATGTTAAATTTAGAAAGCCATAAGAAGGGGGTTGCCAAGAAGACTTTTTTGCTGAGGTTTTTTATTTACTCTGCATTGAACCGTGAGGGGATTAACCTTGAGCTCTAACTTCTCGAGAATTCTAGCATCTCTTTGACCAATGGGTTTACCTGTAGTTGCACCTCATAGGATATGAACAGTTTATTTGAGTTGCTTAAAGATTAGATTGAGTATGTTTCCCACAGGACTCACTCTCTCCTTGAAAATCCTGTTGTTGTGCTCCTTCAAGACATTCTAGATTATGAATCCTTAGACAGCATCGAGGCAGATTTTATGATCTCATTTTTCAAAAAAAAATTTGCCAATTCTTCAAAGTGGTGATGATGTCATTAACATCTCTATTTGTCTGCTCGAAGACTTCTCCAACCCAATTCCAAAGTGTTTTGGTGAAAGTGCATCTATTCAGGAGATGATTTGTAGTTTCTTCTTGTTGTCTACATAAGTGACATCTTGAGGGACCAACAAAGCCTCTTTTTTTAATATTATCCCATGTTCAAATATTGCCCTGGTGAAACAGCCACTTGAAAAGTTTGACTTTCATCCAATGAGGATTTTCCCAGATTTCTTTCCACTTCTTATCTGTGTTTGAAAGGTTAAACCCTCCATCTATCCTTTTGGCTTCCCTAAAGTTGAAGAGACCCGCCTTTTTATTTCCCGGTCTTAGTTGATCGTACAAGTTTGAGTTTAAGATTTGTCTCATGTCTAAAAGACCTTCAAGGGCTATAGCTTAAGTATGCTGCATGCCCATTCCTCTATAATCTGGAAGTTTCCATGTTCTCCATTTCCCATTGTTCCTTGATTGATCCCAATAGTCACTTACCCACCTTAATACTTTGTTGATGGTATCAGTGTGAATGTCTACTAATTCTCCACTTCAAATATTGTCCTCCTGTTGCCAATTATCCTCCCAAAACCAAGCCAGGTTACCGCTTCTGATCTCTTAGAAACTATGATTTTGTACTAGGGACCTGTTCTCCCATGCCCTATTCCAAAATGCAGAACCATTTACTTGTCCCGTCATTCTAATTAGATTCTTCTCCCACCATTCGCTAGCATATTTTTCCTTCCAAAGTTTTTCCTAGGGGCCTTGTATTTCTTTTAGCCATCTCCACCAGATTTTGGCACCAATAACTCTATTAAGAATTCTTGGGTCATGAAGACCCAAGCCACCATGGGACTTAGGTTTGCACACTCTGTCTCATGCTACAAGGGTCCATTTCTTCTTTTCTTCAAGTTTTCCCCAGAGAAAGTATCTCTGAATGTTTCTTATATTAGTAGTTACACCAATTGGTGTTGGAATGGAAAATAGCATATAGATAGGGATACTTTGTAGGATAGCCTTAGTTAGAATCAGTCTCCCTGCAAGATTTAGTGCTCTATTTATCCATTTTATAATCTTGTCTTTTAGCTTATTAATAATAGGCTCCTGGATACCTTTTTGAAGTGGTTTGTCAGTGAGAGGAACTCCCAGGTACTTCGTAGGCAGTGACTCTCTTTGAAAGCCCAAACTTCTAGAAAGATTTCTTTGTCTTGAAATATCCATATTGAAAAAGAAAATCTTAGATTTAGTAAGACTTACATCTATGTCTACTGCCCTAGAAAACTCACTCAAAATATTTTTGAATGCTTTGGCTTCCTTGGTAGTGGGTGTGCCTTGAAGCTTGGCATCGTCCACAAATTGCTGATGTGTCACCATGTCCCCACCTTGATTGAGTCTCAGACCCTGAATTCTGCCTTCCTCCTTAGCAGCTTTGATAGCTCTCCCTAACCCTTCCATCATTAGAATGAAAAGGAAAGGAGAATGAGGATCTCCTTTCCTGAGTCCTCTAGAAGGCTTGAAGGTTCTTGAAGGAGAGCCATTGAGAAGAATTGAACAGCTGGCTATCGTAGCTAGTGCCATAACTCATTTAATCCAATTGTGATCGAAGCCATAGGCTTTTAATATTGCTCTTATGTATGACCAGCTAAGCTTGTCATAGGCCTTTGCTATTTCCAATTGCATAATCATTCCTACCTGTTTGTTGGTAATGAGTGAATGCACCATTCATGTGCTTGAATTATATTATCTAAAATGTGTCTTCCTTCCACATAGCCCATTTGCTCCTCTGACACTAGGGTTGGGAGGAGAGGTTTAAGACGGTCAGAAATGACTTTGGACATGATTTTGTACATCACATTGCATAATGCTATAGGAATAAATATGTCTGGAGAGGTGTCATTTTATTGTTTGGGGATTAAGGCTATGAAAGATTCATTGAGCACCTTTAAGACTGTCCTAAATCTCTGAGAGTCTTCCACTACCTCCACGATGTCTTGTTTCGCTATCCTTTAATAAGCTTTCAAAAAGTCTACATTAAAGCCATTTGAGCTTGGTGCTTTTCCATTTTGCATCTCTTTCACTCCTTCTTCTATTTCTTCTTATGTTACTATTCTATTGAGATTGAAATTATCTTCTCTAGTAACCAATTTAGGGATGTACTGAGTAAATCTTTTGGTAAACTGGTATCTGTCTTCTGAGGTTTCCTCAGCGATTTTCTGAAAATACTGGAGTAGGACCTTCTCCATCTCTTCATGAGTGTGTCTCTCTATTCCATATTGGTTTGTGAGTTTCACAATTATATTGTTGTTTTTGTGAGCTATGGTGGATCTGTGAAAGATTTTGGTGTTTCTCTTCCCTTCTTTAATCCATTGTACTCTAGATTTTTGTCTCCAGAATATCTCCTCTTGAAGACATATGTTGTCCCACTCTTGCTGGAGTGACTCTGCCATGTCTTTCCTTTCATCTATATAGCCTTTAGTGATAAGAATCTGGTTTATTCCCTTTAGTTGCTTTTCCACATATTTTTTAGCTTTGAAGATGTTACCAAATTCCTTTTTATTCCACTCTTTAAGTCTGCCTTTAATGTGTTTGAGCCTGCAGTGTAGAAGGAACATCTTTGAACCTTGAAGGTGAAGCTCTTCCTTCCACCATTCTTCAATGTTTGTGAGGAAATCTTGATGTGTGAGCCAAGCGTTCTCAAACCTGAAGGGGGTGTTCCTTGGTTTTCCAAAAAGGGAAGCTTCCAATTAGATAGGCTAGTGATCTAAGCCCCAAAAAGGAAGAATGAGAGCAGTAATGTTGCCTCCCCTAAGAATAAGTTACTCTGAAACAATACATCTATCCAATCTTGAGGCTACTTGGGTAGGTCCCCCTTTTTTGTTATTCGAAGTGAAGATTCCATTTCTTGTTTCCATATCAACCAATTTCAAGTTGGTGATGAAGTTTTTGAAGGCAACTAAGTCCCTACCAAGTGTTCTAGTTCCTCCTTTCTTCTCCATGAGTCATTTTGTTATGTTAAGATCACCACCAAGAATCAAGGGTAGAGCTGGGTATCTCTTCTTCATATCCTCCAGTGTTATGAGGAGTCAAATTTTGTCCTTCATTGGCTGTGGGCAATCCACATTGGTGATCATATAACATTTTTTGTCATGCATCGATTGGAAAATCAGTGAAAGGTGATCTCTGGATGCCTCTGCATCATTCACACCAAATTTTTGTGGATCCATAGAGTGATAATGCCACCAATAGATTTATTTTCCTTAACTTCAAGGTATTCATATCTATTTAACCATTTTTTGTGTTTTTCACGGATCCTCTCCACAGAGCATTTTGTTTCCTATATGAATACTATGTCAAGGTTTTCCTCATTGATCCTTTCACCTAAATTCCTTTGTTTTCTTCTTCTCCTTAGTCCTTTAATGTTCCAGGTTGTAATTTTCATTGAGGTGGGGTTTTAAAGGAGTAACTGGAAAGGTATTTCATCCTTCATGAGTCAATCATGATTTTTCTACACTCCAATAGTAGTTCTTTCTGTCTTTTTCTTCACCTCCTCTTGCCTAAATTCCTTGTTAGCTTTTCTGTTATTAATCCTATTAAGGAAGTACCTTTGTTTTCCTAGTTCTCATGTCCTCTTTTGACTCCTACAATTGTTTGATGTGACGTATTAGGGAGTATCAGTTATACCTTGTCCACATCCTCCTGAGTGATGGAGTTTATTCCCAAGTTTCCTCCATGTTCTAGAAACTTTTCCAGCTCTAGGTTCTCCCTTTCTAGAATCTCCTGTAAGTATTGATCCGTTGTGCCACTTTCACTTTGAGTCATTTCCTAGTATTATTCTATTTCCATGGCACTCAAAGGATCCATTGCATGTTCGTTCTATTCTTAAATGAATTCCATGTTGGTCTCTTTTCCTTTTCCCCCTTGCTGTCGGATTCTTTGTATTCTCTTGATCCCCTCCATCTGTCTCTTTTCTCCTAAGATCTCAAACTTGTTTTAACTTTTTGTTTATCATTCCCAATAGGGTTATTTTGTGTCTTCCTTCCCCCTCCTTTTTGTTTTCCTTCTACTTTGGTGAAACCGGTCTGGTCCTTCCCTTTGCTAGTGCTTAGGTTTTCCTCCCTCCTATTGAGAGGACAGTCTCTAAACAGGTGCCCATGCTCATGATACTTGTGATATTTGAACCGTATATGTTCATAGTCAACTGTTTTAACCCACTCCTCATCATAGACTTCTAGAATAAATTCATCTGGAAGGGCTCCTGATAGGTCCATCTCCATACATATATAGGCATAGGATATATATTTTCCCTATAGAGTTGCTTCTGAAATTTTTAAGAAATGACCTAATTTATTGCCTATAGCTTTTAAGGGATATGGCATCTAATAATCTAAAGGTAAGGAGTATATTCTAATACATACTGGTACCAAAGTGAAGGTTTCTCATTCTGACATGAAGTTCATCGTCCATGGCTACATGTAGAGACCAGCTTCTGGAAAGAAGTATGGCCCTCCTTCAAAAATCCTATCTTTGTCTTCCATATTCGTAAACACACAATAAAAAAACCATTGGATCCAAGATGTATATTTAACTCCCCCTTTGGTTTCTAGTTGTATTTTATCCAAGTCTATAACGCTTTCTTAGATGGCTAGATTCCCATGAATTTGCATATGATGGCATAGTTTTCCATGTGATCCCTATGCGCTTGCAGAGCTGGATCATTCAAAATAAACTGAGGTTTAGATATGGTATTGGATTTACAGGCCCCGTCTTGGCTCTGTTCTCTAAACCCTAACCTTTGTCTTCCTTTTTTCCTCCTGACAGGCTTCTTCATGGGCCCCTTGATCTGCATGGGTTTTGTTGCCTTTCACCTTTTGAGTTTCAGTGTTTTCTATCTTGGCCTCCAAGGGTTGTGGAGGTTTGTTCTTTCTCCCTCCTCTCCCTATTTTTTCTACCATATTACTATAGGAGGGAGTGGAGCTCCCTCCTCCCTGTGTCTCCATGGGTGACTGATGCCCTCCGTCCCTCGCTTAGTTAAACACTAGAACCAGAGCTCCACCATTGTGAATTCAGTATTCTGATCTATTTAAAATGTCTTTCACAAGTTTCACTTTCAGTTCCACCGTGTAAAAGGATTATTTCATATAATAATGTGATAGAATTTATTTTATTATTTTCCTGATTTTATTGTAAATTATCTCTCAAAAATTTAACAATGTAATTATTTTTGTCTATATCTTATTATTAATACCTATTTTCTAATGGTTTTTCATGGACATGGAGAATGAAGATGATTCATAATTACAATTTGTAATTTTTTGTTCATTTATATGTAAATTATATTATTATTTGTAAACAATAAAAAGCTATATTAATAAGATTTGTGTTTATTTTGAGGGAGGGGCTTTTCTTTCTCTAAGACCTAGAGATAGCTATGGCTATGCCTATTTGTGAGGAATGTCTAGTCTGCTTATTGTTATTTTGTTATTATGTTTTTTTATCCCTTCTTAATGAAATTTAGAAAACAGAATAAAAATTGGGGAATGTAGTAAAAATTATAAAATGTTGATAATTTGTTTTAATAAATTGATATTGGTAATGAATGAATAATGAAAATTTAAACAAAATAAATAAATAATTAAATTGAATACCTTCTCCCACAATGAACTTGGGTTGTACAACTTCTCCTCCTCATTGATCAAACCTTAAGCTCCTCTAATATATGCCTCATTTCTTAGTCACCTTAGTCCTTCAATGGTGATGCATTTAGGACCAACTTGGTTGAATCTCATGCTGCCCTCCAATAGTCCAGATGTGTCCAATACTAATCTTTCCAACCAGAACCTCTGATTCGACTAGAAAATCAACATCAACAAGAGGATACACATACCTTACTTTCCAACACACTCTAGATCCTCTTGTCCACGATATCTGAGCTTGCCAAGTTATGGTTAGGGCATGCCAACAAACCTAAATAGCTACTTCCAACTATGGTTCCCTTCTCCATACACATTCTTTTCTTTTATTTCCTTTATAGACTTCCAAAGCATTATTCTCGATGTAAGGAACCTCCTCAAAAGACGCTACAATTCTCTGTCTCACAACAATGAATGATCTGAGCTCTTTAGAAAGGAAGACACCATTGTTCAACTACCTTTCTCCTTGGAGTTACTGTGGCTAACATATATATAGTTTACAATCCCCCTCGACACCACACACAAGTAGGAAATAAAATCACCCAAACTTACTTTAGAACTGTGGCCTTTTTTAGCAAGGCTATCCACACCCAAACATTAGAGAAACTCCTCCACATCTTGTGCGAAAGTTATCCTCCTTGCTAGATGGTGAGCTATCACAAGCTCGCCATCTATCTCAAAGGTATACCTAATTTGATTTTCACTTTGGATGTTATCTAGACCTACAAAATTTAACTTCTATTTATATGCACACACGTGGCTCTACGAATTTTTCCTTGGGGCATACTTTAGCCAAAGTTGACCTACCCAACTAGACAAATTAACCACCAACCACATAGAAAAAGTAATATCTATTATTACAGACCTCTATGTTGAGTGGCTTTCTCTACCCTTTTGTCCTCTGGGTGTCCTCTAACACCTCCAAGTTTCAAATCTCTCAAACTCCAATAGTTTTTTCCCAATTAATTTAGGTGCAATACCCCTAGCTTGGGTTCCAATCCCACATCACTTTTTTTGTGCTTCTTCATCCAAACACCCTT
The DNA here is from genome assembly GCA_000404065.3 of Pinus taeda. Classification (NCBI taxonomy): domain Eukaryota; kingdom Viridiplantae; phylum Streptophyta; class Pinopsida; order Pinales; family Pinaceae; genus Pinus; species Pinus taeda. The sequence goes on along the minus strand of APFE031080818.1, from coordinate 3,770 downwards.
TGCTAGGGCTCCAAGTACTTCCCAAGCTACTAAATCTCAATTAGCTCTTTATATATAGATCCATAGGAGATTTACTATTACACTACAATTGACCATATGTTTATAGAACTAAGCCAATAGGCTAACAAAATTTTCACAATTCCACCAGAAGCTTGAGAAGGGTTGGGGGTATAATTATACCCTTTTTAGACATTCAAAAATAAGAAGAAAGGAAAGAAAGTTTATACACAAGACGATTTAAATTTTACATTTAAGTACCTATCATAGAATCCCCTAAGTAGATTGCAAGTTAAGCTCACAGTGTTTGATACTGATTTAGACATCAACATATAATACCGATTGACAAGAAATTTTGATGGGTATTTAAATACAAGGCCCACAATACCTACATAATTTAGACTTATTTTTTGAGAATGGCTGTAGAATACCCAAGAAAAGGGTAAAATAACAAAGGATTGTAGAATTGCAACAATTTCTAGCACCATCTATTGGACGAGACACCTTCTAGTAACTAGGACATGTCAAAGACGTAATCATTGAAATAAAAGGATAGAAAATGATGACGGACCAGAAATAAGTAACATAAACTATTCATTTCAACCAAAGCTAGCATAGAAAATGGAAGTTTGACACAAATATATAATTGAGGACAGTTGACTAAATGCAATGAGAAAAAAAAAACAAGCGCTAGACATCAAATTGACTTCTAATTCACCATGTGTGACTGCCACAACAATTGTTGAATAAAAGGATTATCAAGATAAAATTTCATCCAAGCATGCCTATACTAAGGAAGTACCATACAAGAATATTATGTCAGAGAATATATTAAAGTAAATTCTAGAGAAGATTAATTTTCAAACAGATGTTACCTCAACTTCACCTACAAGTGACGAACAAGTTCATCTAGTAGAGTCAAATACATCCAACACTTGAGATCCATAAATAAATAAGGGATAAAATAAACATCTAGTAAGAAACATGACCTAAGGCATGCTTGAGATAGACAAATATTTGAAACCCTTGAAAATTGTATGAGAGCAACCAAGAAAAAATTTAAAATAAGAATGTTGGATAGTAGGAAGATTTAGCCAAGACAACAACAACAAAGGGATATTTTAGAATGTTAGAACTCAGAAATAGAAAATCTTAATATCAAGAGTCCAAGCAGAATTGATGATCCACTTATTGCAATCTAATAGATTGTACAACACTGGTCGACCATAGTGAGAAACTAACTGCTCATGTAAATAAATTTCAGGATAAAGTGATAGTTCAAGGGAATGAAAAAATATCCACTATAATTCAAAAGGCTCACGAAGAATTTTCCCAAGAAAAGGAAGAGTTAGAAGAAACATTATATCATGAAGCCCAATGTTTTTAATATTTTCCCAGTATATTTATCACCCACATGTGATGAAATATAAACTAAATAATTTCTAATTTGAGAATTGTGCTCCCAACAAGTAACTCAACCTAGAGCGAAGTATACCCATGAGAATTAGGTTTATAGGAGAAACATATTAATCCCAACTACAATAGGAGCACAGACAGCAGTTTAGAGAAGGGAAGAGACTAAAAGTAGAATATGCAAATGTTATTGATTATTTTCATCGAATTTCTAATAAAGAAAAACTATATTGATTATTTTCATGGAATTCTTAATAATGTGCAACTATTAGAACATCAAATACTATTTTACGAACAATTGTCACGACACATATCACTAGTCGACAAGGTACAATATTTGAAATATTTAAAAGCATTTTATTCCCATGAAAGTATAGTTCTATGGAAATGGTCTATATTTGATCAAAATATTCAAGTGCTTTCACTAACTACTTATCAAAAAAGATTCCTTATGACTTTAACAGGAGCACCTGCAATAGCACAATCATCTTGATCATCTTCTTGGCAACAAAAATTCAATTCCTTTCAGCCAAGCTTTTAGGATGTGGTCTCTCGTCTCAACAACAACATCACAGTAAAGAAATTAAAGTTGAAAGTTCCAATGAGTTTGAAAGGGAAGGGAAAAGAAGAGGAATTCACATCTTGAATCTTGTAGATGTAATTCAAGAAGTTCTCATTGACCACAAAACTAGATCTGGTAATTAGCCAACCACCCTTTTGGACAAAATTTTATTTCATTATAAGGATTTACATTTTTTAATTTATGGTGTATCAAATTTGTACAAATTTTGTAAGACTCCAAATCTTCCCTTCTTTGTCACAAAGAAGAAATTAAGTGTAGGGTAGATTTTGGAGGGGCTAGTCGACTTAATTGGCTATCCCAAATAATTCTAGACTTGATATTATAAAGTCGATCAACTGTCTAGTCGATTCAAGAGTCTAACATCGATAGGTTAAATTGGTTTTGACAATTAAATTGTTCGGACTATCTCGTCATACTATATATATATATATATATGTGTGTGTGTGTGTGTGTGTGTGTGTGTGTGTGTGTGGAAATGTATGCATCATTAAATCTTTTGTGACTAGATTCTCAAGAGAATATAATATAGAGTAACACTTTGTTGGTTCTTCGCTACATCATTTCTCTTCTTCTATTCCTATTTTCCTTATCTTCATGTGATTTCTTGCTTTCATTTATACTAGTAACTAATGGTCATTATCTACTACTAAAATATAAAATATTTTAAAATATTGGTGCATATTTCAATGAATTGTAAAATCTTGTAAAATATTAGTGAATCATTCACTTGAACATAAAATCTTGTAAATTATTGGTGAATCCCTCATTTAATATTTACATTGAGTTATTTTTCCTTCTTATTCGTTGATTCTCTAATAAAAAAATAATTATCCAATTATTTTGCTTCAAATAAACAAACATCATTAGGATTTTGTGATTCATTACCATCTATAAGTTTTTTCCACTCCTTGATCTTCATAAATTCTTCAAATTCTTGGCCAAGATATTAGATCTAAATGTAAAATAAATTTCATGTACTTGAATTACTATATTTGTCCATAGAGAAAATATTCCTAAATGATTTACTTATCATTTAATAGTGGGATATGTGAAGAGATATGTTCTTGATTCATGAGACTGCAGCTTTAATTTCCAATAACTGCGAAGCGAGTGACAATTTAATATTGGAAGTTAAGACATGACTCTTAAATTAAATTTCATATCTAAACCTTCACCTCCACCTCCTCCACCACCTTCTCCTCCACCTCTTCCTCTTCCACCACCTCCTCCAACTACACCTCCACCACAACCTCCTTAACTACCACATCCACCTCCACCTCCTCCAAATCCACCTGAACCTCCACTCCCTCCTCCTCCTCAACCCATCTTCCTCCTCCTCCTCCACCTCCTCCTCCTTTTCCAACATCTCGTCTCTGCCCACCTCCTCCACCACCTCTGCCTAGGCCTTAAACTCCTCCTTGACCTCCTCCACCACCTCCGCCTCTGACTCCTCCTCCTCCTCACCCACCACCATCTCCACCTCCTCATCCTCCTACTCCTCCTCCACCTCCACATCTTCCTCCTCCTCTTCTTCCTCCTCCTCCCCCTTCACCTCAACCTCTATCTCCACCTTCAGCTTCTCCTCCTCCTTATACTCCACCTCCACCTTCACCTCATTTTCCACTCATCCTCCACCCCCACCTCCACATCCAGCACCTCCTCCTCCTCCTCCTCGACACACTTCTTATCCTCCTCCTACACCTCCTCGACCTCCACCTATACCTCCACCACCTCCTCCTCCACCAACACCTCCACATCCACCCCCTCATCCTGTTCC